>JAODPA010098951.1:0-21720 GCA_025585075.1 Nepenthes mirabilis
AAGAGGTTTACTTAGCATATAGGATCCTAGGTCTTGCATGTATAAACTGCGTTTGCCTTGTAGGTATCCACCCGACCTAGACTGCCCCTAAGTCGGGAGGGTCTTTACCCTCTCGTTAAACCCTAGTCATCTAGGTGTCCCAAAAAGTGGTCTGAAACCCTGGTCATCCAGGTGGCCCATAAGCGGTCTTAAACCCTAGTCATCTAGGTGGCCCATGAGCGGTCTGAAACACTGGTCATCCAGGTGGCCCATGAGCGGTCTAAAACCTTGGTCATCCAAGTGGCCCATGAGCGGTCTGAAACCTCAGTCATCCGAGCGGCCCAATAGCGGTCGTACTAAACCCTGGTCATCCAAGTGGCTCATAGCGGTCTGAAAACCTTAGGGGGCAAGAATGGCACACGCGACGACCTCCTTTCGGGGAGCAGCAACGTCAGTCAACGACGGTCGAAGGGAGAAACACTTCTTCTCCAACACTGGCAGTCCAAGTCGTCACTTGCACGGCGCCACCAGGCCGGTTTTTACAGCCGCCTGCTCAGCTTAAGGATCTTACTCCTTAGGCAGCCAGCCAACCAAGTTGGCTACCCCACGTACTAATCTTCTCGACAAAAGGATAGCGTGATTAAACAATAACGAGAAGCGTTCCTTCTCTAACACTGATTGCCCAAGTTTCCATTTGGACAACAACGCAAGGCTGGTTAAAGCAACCACCTGCCGAGCTTGGGGGCTCAGCCCCTTAGGCAGCCAAGCAACAGTTGCCGGCCAACCAGATTGGCCTCCCGATACAACAACATAAGCATACACGAAGCAATAAAAGACAGTGGACACGAAACTGAAAAGAACTTCTGTTTTATTGCTCACAAAAGTATATTACAATTATATACGGTCCAAAAAACAAAAGGAAGTACAAAAGGCTACAAGGCTGGCGGACCACCCTGGCTGTCTCGGGGCTCTCCTACCAGATCTTCCTTGCGTTGCGCTGCGTGGTTCCTTTGGTTAATAAACTCCACTGGGAAGTCAGGAACGACCAACCGCGCGACGTGACGTCCAATGTTGAGCCCATCCAACAGCCGGGCATGTAGTGCGCCCCCGACCTCATGGAGGCTCATCCAAGTAGCCAGTTCGCTCTCTGCGGCGGCGGCTCGATCTGCGAGGCGTTTGTTGCTCGCTTTTATTTGGCCATCCTCTTCCTTTAGGCGAGCAACCTCCGCCTTCAGCTCAGCAACCTCCGCCTTCAACTCGGCATTCTCTGTCTCCACGCCCGCCATGACAGCCTCAAGAGCAGCTGTCCGCTCACGGAGCTCTCCTCCTGAGGCGGCCAGCTTGGCATCTAGCCAGGCTATCTCACAGGAGATAGCTGTTCCATTTCTCGGGAGATAGCTGAGGCCAATCTTCTTGGCTGCACAGGACCAAAGCAAAGTGTGAGCTTATAAACATAAGGAAGAAATACAAGGGAGCAGTTGCAGAGGTCATACCTCGTAAGTCTTCCTGTAGGATCTCACAGGTCTAGACTCCAGGCCTGGCCCAGCTGATCGTGGAATCGGAGGTGTCGAGCCAGGAGCATCCTCTCGCGCCGAACACGCCGCTGCCTCATCCAAAATGCGATCCAAAAACTCATCATCATCAACGGCAGCGGTAGGCTCCTCTTCTGCTGCCACTGGAGTAGTCACGGCGGGTTTTTTCTTCCTGGCTGCCCTTGGAGCAGCTACTGGAGGATCAACCCTCGTCGACGGCTACACAATATAAATGCGTGAACCCTCGGGCACATTGCGAGCTGGCTCCTCTGCAGATCCTATCCAGGCGGCGCCTGGAACCAATTTTCCCGCAGGCTGGGCCAAAATAACTCCTCCGGCATCCGCCGGCCTGTCCTCAACAGACCTCTCCGCTCCAGAAGTGCTGCCGGGTCCGCCGCAGATCCCGGCAGCCACAAGATCAATCTGCGAGGAGGAAGATGAGGGCGTGCCAGTCACCCTCTCAGTGGCTTCCTCCGAAGGCCTTGGGCGGATGATCACACCCCTTGAGTCTTCAGGCCTCACCATTTTAATCGGAGGGTGCGGCTTCCGGACCGGGGACGGCGATCCCCATTTAGCTTTCTTGGTCTCCTCCAGAGAGACCAAGAAGTCCCTTCTAAACTCGTCAGGGTTAAGCCGTATGGCCTTGGTCAACCAGGCATAGGCAGAGACCTCTGTAGCAGACGGTGTACCAAGGTGCACCTCTGGGACCTTACCCCAGTTCCTCGCAAGGGGCCACTTCTCTCCCACTTTAACAAAGAAGAACCGATTTTTTCAGTTCTTCAGGGAGTCGTGAATGGCCTTATTTATTTTTATCCCAGTACGGGGGCTGAGTGAAATCCACTCCGCCCCCTGGGTCACCTTAAATATGACCTTAAGGCCAGACATCCTAAACTTCTGGCCGAGCTTCCGGGCAAAAATGCATAACGTACAAATATACCTCACCGCATTGGCATGGAGCTGGGCGATGGGCACTTGTAGAGCCGCCATGATCGACTCCAACTCCTCCGGCAAAGGCAGACGGAGGCCACTCCTCAGGTGAGCCTCGTAAACAGTAATGTAGCCCTCCGGTGGAAAAGCGGCTTTGTCGTCCTTGCCTGGGACCCTCCAGGCCATCCCTTTAGGAATGTTAAACTCGACGCACAGAGCTTTGATGTCATTCTCTCTCAGATCAGATGAGAAATCAGCCACAGAAGCCATGATCAGAAGGAGCCTTAGGGTTTCTTTTGAAGAAAAGCGTCTGAGAAACAAGAACGAAGGAGACGAAGGTCTGGAAGCGTAACTGATTTCAAAAAACGGACGGAAAACTTAAGCGCCAAGCATGCAAAGGAAACCGTCAGTCCCGCCACGCGTCACTTCCTCATTTGACCCTCAAAAGGACGGGCTCTGACGCAGAAACCCCTCATAAATGACACCGTCGAGACTGCCACGTGTCGCTTCTCCAATTGGCCCTGCAAAAGGACGGATCTCTGGCACATTAATGACCAGGATCTCCGTCCAACCAAAGCAAGACACGTGTCGTTTTCTGCCTTGATATCCGGCCTAAAGCTGGCAGAAATCATTCCCAGAATTGGCTCGAGACGGTCAACAATTCTAGAACTCCGGAATTGACTAGGACGGTCAACAATTTGGGAACTCCGAAATTGACCAGGACGGTCAACAATTCTGGAACTCCGAAATTGACCTAAACGGTCAACAATTCTGGAACTCCGGAATTGACTAAAACGGTCAACAATTCTGGTACACCGAAATTGGCCAAAAACGGACAACGATTCCGGTCAAACTCTCCATCACACTTTTTACGAATTCCCATGAGATTCCCAAAGTAAGGAGAGGCATCCCATCATTAACATATTGGAGGCCAGAAATCTGACCACCAGCATGGGGGGCTAGTAATGGGTACACCAAAAATGGGCTGGCCCAAAGGATGGTCAACGGAAGCCCAAGAAGGACAGTTAACGTTCTTGACGGCCCAGTGAGTAGATGGGCCCAAGCATTGGAAGGCCCAAGACGGTCAACGTTTGTGTTGACCGTCCGGGCGGCCAACTCACTTACAGACGGCCAACTCAAGGTTGACTAGCTTGACTGGCCCTTTAGAGGCTTTGCAACGGTGATGGGCCTATTCTGTTATGGCCCACGGCCCATCAGTTGATCGCCCGCCGCTCCCCCTTCATTCTCCACGAAGGCAGCCAACACCACTGACGGTCAACTCAGACGTTGACCGTCCGCTCCCTATACGTTGGGCCCAAATAACGCCTTTCTACAGTAACGGGCCTGGCTCGTTTAGGCCCACCAATCATAAAAAGGCCAACCACGACCCTCCAAGGATATTCCACGATCTCAAAAGGAATATCAGCAAGATTGGCGCCATTCAAATAAGGAAGGCGCCAGATCTTCCCAACTCCTTGCCAGCCAAGGAACCCCAACGGTAACATGCTGGGAAGGAAAGAAACCAACTGGAAAAGTGGTCGGCCGCCTCAGAAGGAAACAATCCTCCACAATTGGGCAACAAGCATCAGCCTCCAAAAGGAAGGCCAGCAGCAGATCACAGGGACGATCATCCCTTCCAAAGGAAGAAGATCGCCATCTTTGCCATAAAAGAGGCCCTAGATTCACCATCCAGGGCACGCTTTCTTGGATGCTTTTTGACACGATCTTGGAGGCTGTCTGAGGGACTCTCTTTGACGTCTGCCTTAACACAGAGAAAAAACCCTAAGTGTTCTAAGGATCAATCTCTGGCTCTCTGCAGCAAAACTCTTGAACACAATCAAGCTCCAAGGCAACGAACGAGTCTTTACGGCCGTTCTCTGCCTTCCCACCACCCAGATTCAAGAAGGCCTCGCGTCTCTCTTACATCTGGGCCAAACACTCAAACACTCCCTCTCCCATTGCTCTCTCTATTTTTCAGTTCCTTCCATTGAAGGCTATTTTACTGACTTGAGCGTCGGAGTGTTTTCGGTGGGATTACCTCCCGCCGTTAACGCTGACCTCTTGTTCGTTTTAGTGGTGTGCAGGATTCGTACTCAGTGAACAGAGCCGGTTCAGATCATCCAGAAGAATCCGAATTTGTTCGAAGTCGGATCCAGGTACGCATGACAATTAATTATTTTTCTTTAGAAAATAACTAACAATTGGCACTATAAAAATAAGTACATGCTTTTTTTCCCTCTAAAAAGGAGGCGGAATCTAAAAAACAAGAAAAAAAATAGTGTATTCCTTTAATTCACTTGTTCTTCTAAGGTTATATGGAGCTAAAAAAGCACGTTTTGTGCTAACGTGAACAATCAAGTTTCGACCCCGTTAAAAGTACAGCGGAAGCAGTATATATAATAACAAATATCCGATACACGTAAAAGATATTTAGTACTAGATGCTAACGAGATAACAAGTATGCACAATATATATAACGATGAGCAATAACGATAAAGACACGATTTTTGGTGACGAAGTGAAAACTCGATACCCACGATAATCGAGAAAAATACTCCGGGCTTCAACGGCCAGGGAAGCAATGTACTATGAAAATTAACTTACAGACCAGGTGGTAACGATGCGCTAACCTAGCTGACTTACTCCCGTCACGTGATCCCTACCAAGGAACTCCTTGGATTTGCCCGCGGCAACGGAACCGGACAACTTCTGGTCTTCATGTCAATCTTCCCTCGAACTACTTGAATTGCCAATCACGATCGAGTCTCCTTCATCAATGCACCTACGTCTCCAACGAAGGAAGAAGGATGCAAAAGTTTGAATGGAAAGGAAAAGTGATGAGAAAACTCTTTAGAACATGGAGTTCAAAGTTGTAACTTTTGGTTTTCTTAAGAGAAGCTAAATCAATGAAACATGAAAGGCTTTCTTCTCAAGTTTAACAGCTCCACAAGATATCAATAGAGGCTCTGGCGTGCTTAGGGTTTCAAAAGTATAAGACATGTATTTATAGAGGGCTCGAAATTTTTGTTTAAAAATTTGCCCGTTGCACCGGAGCTCGAGCAGAGCTCGAGCGCACGGTGGGCAAACGGAGGGTTTCCAGAGAAACCCTGCGTTCACTCGAGCGGGTATTGAGCGCCAGGCGAGCGGGTATTGAGCGCTAGGCGAGCGGGGTACACTCTGGATTTTCGGCTCGAGCGGGTATCGAGCACTTGGCGAGTGAGGTACATTCTGGATTTTCGGCTCGAGCGGGTATCAATCTCTAGGCGAGCGTGGAGACTTCGGACGGGCTTGAGCGACTAGAGAGCGAAACGGACAGAACGGACTTTAACCCGACAACCCACAACTCGACATCGATACAATAATACATATGGTCACGGAATATACCAATTAAACAGATATCTCTAACAATCTCCCCCTTTGGTAATTCCGTGACAAAACTCAAAAAATAAATAAATACAAGTGAATCACAGGTTCAGACACCACCGAGATAGAATCCGTGTACACAAAAATCTACGCCTAGTGAGATACAAAATAATAGAATAAAAGAAACTACACTAGCACGGCTGAGTCAATATAATGTAGTGACAGCTGCGTCAGTGTAACAGAATTACCTGGTCAAGCAGGGTTAGTACCAACAACAAAGATGTAGGCAATAATAGATACAGCATGCAGTACTAAAGTGTAACAGAAAGAGTAGAGATCTTGCATAGCAAGTCAACAGATAACATCAATGATAACATAAATAGTAAAGAGCCAGATAACATAAATAGCACGTAACATAAATAGCAAATCTAACTCCCCCTAACAAAAAGAAGTACATCTCGCCTAAGCTCCCCCTATCAGCATGCACCAAAAAGAAACCTTGATCTCTCCCTTTTTATCACGAAGAGCCAAAGAGAGGGGATCACTCAAAATCGCTAGGAGGTGGAGAGCCATAATGTCGCTGCCAGCGTTGAAATGCAGCCTCTTGGGTAGCCAAACGAGCATCCAACCGCTCAAAAGTAGCAAGCATGTGGGACTGGACTTGAGATTGGGAAGCAAGAATCCACTCTTGGGAGGAATACAGATATTCAAAACAATCAGCAAGGTGAGACATCTGACCCATCAGAGCGGCCGAGGAAGAGGTGGAGTGCCGATGCGAAGTAGATGGTCCAGGACCCGAGGGGTCAGGAAAGGACGAAGCAGAACCAGAGGGGCCTTCGTCCGGCTGAGGAGGAGGCACGTCAGGGAGAGGCTCATCGAACGGCTCCGGGAGGTCAGCAGCAAAGCGACGGGCGTGAGACCGACTCTGAGCGAAGGTGGTGGAGGTGATGGGACGGCCGAGCGGGAGGCGAGGATAGTCAGCGAAGGGGTGACCGAGCCCAGCAAGCAGTCGCTGAATAAGGCACCCGTGAGGAAGGTTGGCCTCTTTCCGGCCGGAGAAGTGGGAAACAATGTGAGTGATGAGATGGGATGGTAAATCAATGGGCTGACCACTCAAGAGAGCATACAAAAATAATGCCTTCTCCTCAGAAAGGGACGAGAAGTGGGAAACAGGAAACAGGTTCGTGAGCATGATACGGCTCACGACCAGTCGCCGAGAGGAGAGGTACGAGGTCTGAAAAGCTTTGCCATTCCACTCCGGAGGGGCACCATAGAGAAAGGTGGCAATCTCATTATAACTAGGCTGGGAGAGCGCCGAATAAGGGTAGGATGGGTTTGCTACCCGAGGGATACCAATAATGCGTGCAAGAATATCAGCGGTAATGTGAAGACGTGCCCCCCGCATGAAGGTGGAGAATGAATTATGAGAAATCGCATAAATATTAGAGTAAAAGTCCTGAATGAGTATAAGTGACGGAGCAACCAAACCTGCTCAAAATATATATAGGCGTGACGCATGGGAACGCACGCTAGAGGCCACCAGAGCATCACCTTCGGCACCCACGTCACCGGCCGATTTGGACAGCAGGGAGGAGCACCCACACGGTGCTTGGCCAGCGGTGTGGGAGAATACACCGAAAACGCCATGAATGGCCATTGGCAAGGAACGTCAAGGACTCACGGATCCATGGACACTGCTCAAAATCCACGCAAGAACCGGTGGATTTGGAGGAATAAGATGAGCGATGTGTGACCCATGAAGTCAGCCGACCAAAAAAGGAGGCAAATTTCGGGCCGAGACCACCATGAACGACGGCGGTTACAAAGAACCAGAAATAGAGAGGGACGAGGGATGAGTTTACCTGGAGAACGCCTGCAATCGAGAAGAAGGAGTGTAGATCAGGTCGATTTGGTGATGAGGGAGAGGAAGAGAGGCGGCCGACACAAGGAGAGGAGAAAGGCAGCGAAGATTGTGAGGATTTGTAGGCCGCGCTCACTGCGTGCTGGAAGATAAAGGCAGGCAGCGGGCACTCGAACCCACAGTGAGCGAGCACAGAAATGCGCCTTTTTTTCCCTTTGTTTTTAATTTAATTTTATATATAAGGGGTAGGAGTCATTTAACAAGAATTTACGCAGGAAATTTCAGTTCACTTTTCTTAACCCAAATATTTCTCCCCGAATTTACTTTCTGGTTCAATCTTTGTACTTGTTCATGTAGTTTCTGAGTGTGATCAAAGAGTTGATTCATTTTTGGCCATTTACTTTCGTTGTACAAAGAATTCATAGTGTAGTATCGAGGACGAATGTGGCCTACTTTTTCACACGCATGACAAGTAGGCACAAATTTAGGTATGGTGGAACAGTCCATAGATCTTTGATTTTTATTGATAGAAGACTTGACCAATTTTGATGATTGGTTCACCATTTTTTGATTAGGTAAATTTCGCAAATGAGTTGAGTCAAATTGAGTAGCCACACGTCGAGCCGGTTGCTTAGTGACTTTTGATGTGTTAATGTGTTGGTGTGGCATTTTCTTGGTGGGAATAAAAATTGTTTTAGGTTTCACGTCATTTCGGAACATATTCTCAACATATCTCAACCCATGTTTGTTTTCTCCAATTTTACCCAACCTGAGCATATGATCAAGTTTTGCTGACCCATTTATGAATTGTTTCAAATCTTTTCTCGTGGCCTTAAGTTTAGCTTCCAAGGTCGTGATTTGTTTAGAAAATGAGATTTTCAGATTCTCAATTTCTTGGCTTTTAGTATCTACCTTGGATTATAGAGATAAGTTTTCTTTTTCCAAATCGATAATCCTACCGTTTAGAGTTCTATTTAATTTCTTTACTTTCAAACATTCCCTAAACAGTTTATCGTAAGCTTCTTAAAGGCCATCAAATTCAGATTCTGACTCAGCCTTAGAGCCATCAGATTGATTAATATTCCCTACAGCATTGTCACACATTGAGGTCATAAATGCCATGTATTTAACAGGGCCATTTTCGGAGCATTTTTCATCTTCATCTTCTTCGTCATCGCTTAAGGTCACATTAGCTTTAAAGGCTTGACTTTAAAAGTACAGCGATAGTGACCAAAACCCGATAGTGACTTTAAAGGTCACATTAGCTTTCGACATTCAACCCGATAGTGACCAAAACCTTTACATTCATGACATTGAACTCCTTGAGTCATTTTTGATTTGGAATCCTTGAGTTCATGTCGGTCTTTTTTCTTAAATTTTCGTGAGTGTTTTGAGTTCACATCAAATTTGTTTGATGAAGATCTATTTGTCTTCAAAAACTTTTTAAAATTCTTAACAAATAAGAAAAATTCACCATCACTACTCGATTCTTCATCAGAATCCCGGTTTTACTCTTCCCTACTTGATTTTAGAGCAAGTAATTTATTTTTCTTAGACTGTGGCAGTGTGTGCTCATAAGTTTGTAGGGATCCTAGAAGTTCTTCGATCTTTATTTTATCAAGGTCTTTGCTTTCTTTAATAGCAGTGACCTTAGGTCTAAATCGTTCAGGAAGTGACCTAAGAACTTTTCTAACAATTTTGTTCTTAGGGATTCATTCTCCTAAATTAAACGTGGAGTTTACAATATCATTTAATTGAACATAGAACTCATCAAAGGTCTCATCATCTTTCATTTTTATTTCTTCGAATCTAGTGGTAAGCATTTACAATTTTGAATTTTTAACAAGTTTTGTGCCTTCATGAGTAATTTCTAAGATATCTCACGCATCTTTAGAAGTCTCACATATTGAAATTTGTTTAAACTCATCGGGAGATATAGCCATAAAAATAGCATGTAACACCTTACTATTCCAATTACATGCATCGAGTTCCTCTTTGATCCATGAAGATAAGATTTTTGGTTTGTTACCATTGGAACTAGTCGGTGGAGTCCACCCAACTTGGGTACGTGCCCAAATACGCTCATTCAGAGATTTTAGAAAGGCTCTCATCCGGACCTTCCAATAGGAATAGTTACTCCCATCAAAGAAGGGAGGAACAGAGAGTGATCCACTCGTATACATCTAGATCGGGGGTCGCCGATCGAGATAAGTCTCTGATACCAATTGAAAAAGCACATTTTGTGCTAACGTGAACTATCAAGTTTCGACCCCGTTAAAAGTACAGCGAAAGCAGTATATATAATAACAAATATCTGATACACGTAAAGGATATTTAGTACTAGATGCTAACGAGATAACAAGCATGCACAATATATATAACGATGAGCAATAACGATAAAGACACGATTTTTGGTGATGAAGTGAAAACTCGATACCCACAGTAATCGAGAAAAATACTCCGGGCTTTAACGGCCAGGGAAGTAATCCACTATGAAAATCAACTTACAGACCGGGTGGTAACGACGCGCTAACCTAGCCGACTTACTCCCGTCACGTGATCCCTACCAAGGAACTCCTTAGATTTGCCTGCGGCAACGGAACTGGACACCTTCCGGTCTTCACGTCAATCTTCCCTCGAACCACTTAATTGCCAATCACGATCGAGTCTCCTTCTTCAACGCACCTACGTCTCCAACGAAAGTAGAAGGATGAAAAAGTTTGAATGGAAAGGAAAAGTGATGAGAAAACTCTTTAGAACATGGAGTTCAAAGTTGTAACTTTTGGTTTTCTCAAGAGAAGCTAAATCAATGAAACATGAAAGGCTTTCTTCTCAAGTTTAACGGCTCCACAAGATATCAACAGAGGCTCTGGCGTGCTTAGGGTTTCAAAAGTATAAGACATGTATTTATAGAGGGCTCCAAATTTTCGTTTGAAAATTTATCCGTTGCACCGGTGCTCGAGCGGAGCTCGAGCGCGAGGCTGGCGGACGGAGGGTTTCCAGGGAAACCCTACGTTCGCTCGAGCGGGTATCGAGCGCCAAGCGTGCAGGGTACAGTCTGAATTTTCGGCTCGAGCGGGTATCGAGCGCCTAGCGAGCGGGATACATTCTTGATTTTTGGCTTGAGCGGGTATCGATCTCCAGGCGAGTGTGAAGACTTCGGACGGGCTCGAGCGACTAGAGGGCGGAACGGACAGAACGGACTTTAACTCAACAACCCACAACCCGACATCGATACAATAATACATATGGTCACGGAATATGCCAATTAGACAGATGTCTCTAACAGGAGCCAATCCCTCTATTTCTATTCTCTCATCCCTTCAATCTCTTCCATATTTCAACTTTTTTAAAAAATATTAATTTAAACGTTAGAAGATAATTTAAAAATTGGGTATCAGTTCCTTCAAAGTAGTTATTTTTGGTTGAGGTGTATAGGATTTGAATCAAATGGTTCAAGAAATGGATTTAAATTTCTTTAAATCAAATCTAAATTCTAAGTACACATTATTGGCAGTCTATAAAAAATACAATCAAGTGACTCATTCCTACTTAAATAGAATCACATCTGCAAAGACTATGAACTGACAATTTTTGACAAACCAATCATCATGTTCAACACAAGAGTGCATGGACAATTGAACACTTCTTTTTATGGCATCCTCCCTAAAGAAGGCAACTAAGGAAGTGCTTGATGGCCAATCGCACTAGACATTAGATCCATGACTGCTTAACTTCAAGACATGTCGAGAATAATGAAACCTATTTGAAATTGATTTGAGGATCAATTTTATCCTGTTGAAGTCTTTCACCTACAAGTTTTAACCTCAAAGAGGAGGTCGAAAGGTAATAAAGATAATAAAGAAAGCTTCATTAGGTCAAAGGCATCAGGACTACTTTTCTTCATTTTGGCTAGAGGTAAATTGTGATAGTAATTAATTTAATAGTTCCTGATAAAGGTAGAATGGAATTTAGTCTTAACCTATAAATCTGTGACGGAGCGTATTCCTAACCTCCGTCAAACTAATACAGATCTGTACAAAATTCCTATATAGCACAAATAAACATCCACAACATTCCAACACAGGATGCAAAAGCCACAACAACACATGGCATCGACATCATAAATTCGGTTATAATGTCGGCTTAGATAAAATGTCACTAGATACCCAACGACATACAAACCTATCGAAGCATATGCATCCATCAAAATACAGGAAAAACTAAGCTACATATACATCACTATTATACGCATACATCAATATACAAAACCATCAAATGATATATAAAATTACTCAACGAGTAACAAAATCATAAAATCTAACTCCATAAGATCATCCTCCAAGTCTTCATGCCTAGTCGACTTCTAATCCTTTAACCAACCTCACCGGGCGTAAGCACATATTCATTTGAAAGAAAGAAAATAGTAAGGGTGAGCCAAATACTCAGTAAGGTATAATAATCAACGACAATAAGTAATATATGTAAAAAAAAAGTAAACGAAGGGAATAATAGCATAATAAAAATGCATAAATATGAAATATGATCGAATGCGCTTTCTGGAATTCATTTATTTTTCCCATTGTACTTATTCTTTTTTAGGTTTCAAAATAAGTATAAACTTCTATACTTTGCAAATCAGGACCAGTAGGCCTTACCAACTAACGGTATAAATAAATCGAGAAAAAAATATATATGTCCCCATACATTTTAAGGCGCTAACCACTAACCTTGAATTTAACATCTCATGGTAGATGGTATAATTTTCATCCGATATATTAGGCTAGATAATAGATAATAGATACAGATAAACCACCAGAGCATCTCCCGTAGTCCAGGAGTAATTTCTTGATTTGCCACAATAATATTTTAGGGCATGCCAAGGAATATTATCATGTAAAATACAAATTCTTGATCCAAATTCTTAATTACTTATTCTTAAGGGAATGTTTCACCAAAAATTTAGGCAAAAGTTCTCACTTCCTAGAGAACAAATCATAAAATATATTAAATTGTGGAGTCCCCTTCAGATAATTTGCATACTTTCATAATTCTTTAATACGGATACAGATAATCAATTTCTTACGAATTCATGAATTCACGTGCTTTCAATAATATGCATAAATTAATATAAAGCTTGAAACATGTAAGAAATTATTACCTCAAAGCACCGGCCATAACTTTAGAGTTTTCGAACAACAAATACCTTCATAATTACATACAATATAATTTTTGAAATATAAACTCAATAACATGCGAAACGTACATGTGGATAAATATCTCAATTCACATCCGATAATATTCTTGGAATATGTAAAATTAACATATACAAATTATATATATATAAATACCAAATAATCTAAATACCCACGTCCATGAAGTTAGGATTTTTAAGTTCTAAAACCAAATCATCTATAAACCCCAAATTTCATGGGTAAAAATACTGGGGTGCGGGTTCGGGTTTTGAAGTGCACAAAACTGAATAAAACTATCAGATCGAACACTCAATCAATAAATAAACATATACAAGGCATGAGTATCTATATTCTAAAGCCAATTCATATATAAATCTCAAAATAAATTGGTAAAATCGTTCTGGGCATGGGTTAAGGTTCCACATACGAAAAATAAGTCAAAATTAAGAAATCAGACATGAAATCTACATGTGTGTATGCTCAAGTCATGGGTAACATAAAATATAAATTTAATCAGGTATCGAAACGACGATATCCGAAGAAAACGAAACAAAAAGTGTAAAAAACGAAAGAAAAGAGTATGGGTGCACTCGTCTCGAGCTGATCTATCAGTTCTCCAACTAGTTCCAAGTCGGATTCGAACTTGAGAGCCTTGATCTCTACTCTCTCTCTCTTCTCCCTCACACACTCTCTCTCCTTCGCGTGGAAAACCCCGAAAAATGTTGCACAAAAACCCTTGTGGGGTTTTTATTACGTAGGCCAGCACTCGTGCACCGGCCTGATGCCGTGTAGGCATAGGCCTGCGGGATCCTGCGCCTGTCGTGGCGCTCGAGCGCCCAGCAAGCGCCGCATCGGGCCCTTAGCAGGCTATCCCCCGTCACCTTCTACCGCATTCAACACTTAATTTTTTTCTACATGTATTAAGTCTAATTTTGATTATATTATCTTAATTATCCGTAATTATGAAATTTAAAGATCGTTATATTACAATTCTTCCCCACTTAATGAAATTTTGTCCTTAAAATTTAACGAACCTCAAAATTCAACAAGCGGGAAAAATCTTTCTAGATTTTTTCTTCGGGTTCCCAAGTTATTTCTTTAATTAAATGACATATCCTAGAAATCCTTGACCAATTGAATTATCCTAATTTTTAATACTTACTATTTTCTATCTAAATTTAGATTAGAACCTCATCATAAGACAAATTCCTAATCTCCTATAAGCTTTAATTCGACTACATACTTATTTCCTCAACCAGCGATGCAAATGAGATTTCATAACAATCCACCAAATTGGATGGAAATCCAAATTTATTTACTATTTTTCTAACTTAATTCAAGACATCGAACAAACTAATGAATTTCTACTTCAATTCATTCTACGCATAAAAAATGATCGCTCACTGGGATCCTCAATCTTATTCTGAAATTTTTGGGCCATGGGCCACACAGTACCGCCGCGCTACTCTGACTGACCATTTATTAGCGCGCTAAAATTCCTCTCGGAACTCAAATTCATTGATCCATATTGGACACCCAGGTTATACGACAGCTATAGGTCTAAGAAATCCTAAAGGTATCGATGTATATAAGACAGAACTCATAATCCTCAAATTACAATCAATTAAAGAAACACAATTGAAACGATCACCTAGAATTCTACACAATCTCAAATCACTACCAATGCCTTGAAACTTAAATACTCCGTAAACTTATTATCTCATTGGCATACTAACGAGCCAACATATTTAATTAGAACACATTATCCAAATTCCTGAGAAATAAACCGTCCTTACTAGCTAATTCATAATTATCTAAATACCCAAAATCCTTACTGTTCTGACAACCCCGAGCAAAAACATAAGGACTTCTCATCTCTTAATTTTTATAGCTTCAATACTTCGAATACAATTCTATTTTTCGAATCAAAGTAGAGCATCCCATCAGTTCAGACATTAGGACTTGCTCACGGTTCACCCTTCTACATCTCCTTATGAAGCATTGAAGACATCTCAAATCTAAAGACTCCTAATATAAAATTATTGGCACTAATATTTGCTTTCCTTTTGATACTGAGATTCGTCTTGTCAATCATTAAGCAAATTCTCTCACTTTCTCTATCGCATGATCATCTCCTCCCTATGATACAACTATTCAGATCCTTAAAATCATTAGACAATAACTATCTTCAAAAGTAACACCTATAAGTTCTCAAAGTAGAGACCTCAATTGCTAACTCCAAACTATGAGTGGTGTAACTTTGATCATGAACTTCTCCCCATCTTAATCCACAGGTGCTATGTGACGAAACGGATCCTAAACCCTATAGGACCCTCCGTCAGATAGATACAGAACAGAATCCATAAGTTTTTATCAGTAAATTCTACAGAAATTTTGATAGAGTTCTATTTAAAATTGGATAAAAATCCAAATATACAATATGTATATTATAACCTGTATATAACCTATAAAACAAACCACTACATGTACACAACTATCCATTTATACCACAAGTTTTCCTACAACATGCATTCACAGGACTACCGATTTGCCATTTTCATCCATGACTCAAATATAATCCTATCCACTAAATCAGAAAACATATAAGAGATGTCATCTAGGACCTGTACATATCCAGAACAGAATAGCGAAAGCAACTATAAAAACCTGCTGAAGCATAACTACTAATCTAACGGATTTCAGAACGTGTAATAATCATCAGTACATAATTTCATTCACAATTTAGACATTTACATGCAAAACTATAGGATTTTTCAAAAATTTTTAGGATGATTTCACGACTCCAAATCCTCATTGCTATACTCTATCTAAGCCTGCACGTCCGGTATCGTCTCTATCTCCTTATTTGGAGAAAAAACATAGTAAAACAGTGAGTTAAAATCGAGTAAGGTACATACAGGCATGCAGTAAATTCTGTTATGCAAAACAGTTATGTGATCTTACCAAAGTATAAAAGTATTCGGGGTCAGGACAGTGCAAGGAAACAGAGAAAATATAAATTGATATTAAATTAAGTATTGAAAATTAGAAATCAGTAAAACGTGTTTTTGTGCAAAATATAAGAGCAGATGAACAGTTAACATGGGAGTACTCAATTACGGTGGTAATAGAAAAGCACAAGAAAGCAGGGAAAGCATAATTCAGTGAAATCAAGTTTCAGAAATCACAAATCAGTAAAATATGCTTCAAAAAATAAAAATCAGTCTCAACTCTGTAAATTATAAAAAATTCCTTTTCTATCAGTAAATGACCCAACCAGTAGTCCATACTAATAGAGAGGGGATAATCGAGGATAAATTGTGTTACGCACACAATCAAGGCTAGTGACAGTAGTCCCATCTCGTGGGACATCCCTTCTCAAGGGATTTAGTACAATAATACTTGCCAGTTATAGTAACTGTCCTCTGGGTTAATGCCCTGAGGAATGGTGGATCATATATAATTCTATGGATAGAGTTATCATCGATTACCACTATAACGTTTTAAGGCATGTCGGAAAACCTAACCTGACTGTATATCAGTCATGGATCCTAATTAACAGGATCAAAAATATTTTTCTTTCTTATTTTATAACTGAAAACCCTTTTCAGTTTTAGAAATCAGTCAAAGTTTTATAATAACTCTTCAATCAGTTTCAAAACATATAGTAATAGTTTATAATCCTTTAGTTTCCCTTCAAAAATCCACAGTAATTTATCAGCATAAGACCGTATAAAATTTTCAGATACAAACTACATCAGGAGCTTTATTTTAGTATAGATTAACTTTTATATAACAGAAATTATAGGTAAAAATCATTAAAACCCTTCATTTTCGTACCTAGGGTTTAGCCAAAACTGTCGGACGATAAACGGACACCAAATATATGTATTTTCATGAAATTGAAGGTATGATCGGTAGTATATACAAGTAAACTTAAATTCTGACCGATTAATCGAGAGAAATAGGTATTATTTATAGTAAATATGCAGAACTATATATTTAAAGTATAAATACACTTTTAGAGATACAGGAAAGCAATAAAAATAGAAAATAACATCCGAGGTACACTTGCCTGAGTTTCATCTACAGTTACCGTGACTCGGATCGAGACTAGATGGTAGATTTTTCCCTTTCCTTTCTCGTCCCTCTCCTTCCTCTCTTCTCTCCTTCGTGTTTTGTCGAGAGCTACTGCCAAAGTGAGCCCCAAATCCCTAATTATCCCATTTAAAACGCAGGAGAAAGGGGACTCGTGTGGGACATATGACCGGTGCTCAAGCACCCGCTCTTGCAAAACAGCACTCGAGCGAACTGCTCGTAACCGGGGCCCGCTCCCTCCTTCCCTTGACTGGCTAACGAGTGGTCACTTGCGTATTTTTGCACCCACCAGACGCTCGAGTGGTGCTCGAGCACCCAGCGCTTTCTTGGCCCATTTCGCCTTATTTTGCTTCGGTACTAAATTTTTTACTATATTTAAGCCCAAATATAATTTTCATTCATGTAATTATTCTATAATTATCATATTCCAGAATCAGGATCACAAATTGTCCCCCACTTATAGAAACTTCATCCTTAAAATTTAGCGATCCTTAAATTTTTAGGGTTAAGGAACCTTCTTAATGTCTCTAATTTATTTCTAGATTCAGGTGATTATCTTAGAAAACCATGAACATTAGAATTGCCTTGATTCTTATTATTTGACGCGTCCTTTCCAGATTCAAATTTATTAAGTTCGAAGGCAATCCTATTTCATTAACCACCTTTCTAATCTAATTTTGAATCTTAAACAAACAGAATGCCTTATTTCATTTCATAATAAACCTCAAGATTGAGTATTTCCTCTGAACATTAATTTAAACCTTAATATATGCACAGGTTCATCACTTTTCCGCTGCGTACTTTGATCAGTCATTTACTTTTGAATTATTCGATTTCAGCTTACGTTCGCTACCACAACCTGGCATTTTAATTCTTTTACCGAGCTCAGTTAAAATCCTAACGTAAATTTTAAGTCACAATTAAACTTCAAAAGTAGGACCCTTTATATTTTCTTCATTTTATTAGTATGTCCTCAATTCGACATTTTCATAAGACACATATTCCATTCTAAACACCCAAATCATACGGTAACCGTGACTAAAATTGTCATCACAATATCCATATGATGAGAATAACTCTTACAGATCTCAATTCACCATACAACAAGAAGTCCTAACTATAATAGTAATCATAATTTCGATACAGTTTTAGATCATTATCTAAAATTTTAAGGCCTAATAATATGCAACCTCAAAATCTCAAAACTTTTACACTGAGCAATTTCAGATCTTATTGGCATACCGATATGCCCACTAATTAAACTTAAACACGTCCTCCATAATCATGATTAGTGGATTGTCCTAGCACGAACCCACCAGGGTATTCTTATCTCAGAATTTCATAGTCCCAACATTTCGGACACGACCCTACTTCCCAACTTAGGAATGTGGCATTTTACCTTTCAAGCAATTGAACCTACTCAAAATTTTCCTTTCTCATGTCCTTTAATGTACCAAAGCATATCAAGTCTATAAATCCTTAGCATTCATTATCAGTACTGGTGTCCACCGAATCCATCTGCATAATCCGTAGGCAAGCTTATCGACTTACCACTTCTAAAGTCAGCTTTCTTCAGGATATAACCATTCAGATCCTTAATTCATTAGGCAAAGCTATCTCCCAAGACCGCCTCCATAATTTATTAACAGAAACTTCCAATTACTGACTTTGAACAATAAAAGGGCAATATGACTAGGAATCCTCCCTTCTACTTATCCTAAAGATATTGATTCACCAGTAATGTAGGAGAGTATAATCCTAGAGTTTTCTCAACAATATCTGGGCCTATTGTTATAATCCTTAAACAGTTTGGTTCACTTATGAT
This sequence comes from Nepenthes mirabilis, assembly GCA_025585075.1. Classification (NCBI taxonomy): domain Eukaryota; kingdom Viridiplantae; phylum Streptophyta; class Magnoliopsida; order Caryophyllales; family Nepenthaceae; genus Nepenthes; species Nepenthes mirabilis. The sequence continues at coordinate 18,781 of JAODPA010098951.1, forward strand.
CTCATCAGGTTATGCCATAACATAATCATGTTAATCCTCAAATTTAGTAGATCAAAGATAACTCCGAGGCAATTCCACGTATTCCTAAACAGAAATTTTTGATATCGACTATCGATCTCAACATTCACTCTCCCCGAATCATATCGAGATCCACCTATTACAACCTTCAGCTTTCAGGTTCATAAGTCTTTAATCTCTTCCAAAAGCATTAGCCACAATTCCTTAAGGTGAAACCTCATCACAAGATCTCAATTTCGGGTGAAGCAACTTTCAACCCACAGACTCCATCCCCACTTTGCTTGTGGGTAATTACTTTATCGATATAGAATTAACAAAATTCTAATCCTTCTCAAGAGCATCACCATTTATGTTACATTATCTGGCCTGTTAGTTAATTTTACTTTCCAAATGCCTTAAGGCTCATTCAACAACTTCTAACCGATACTCTTCCAATTCTATACAAATCCTAAGAGATTAATGTCAATTTCAATCATCTCTAATCCGCCCAAAAAAATAGCTTGGCTTAGTCTTTGCCTCTAAATACATATATTCCTCAAAACTTTTATAGTCAGGTTCTCGACCTACCATCTACCGACTTAAAAAGGGGTAGGCTCATTTTCTAATTAAACTTAACACATATCCTTGATTCGATTGGCCTTGTCTCTTACTCAAAATTCACAACTTAATTACAGGGTACTTTATTTTTTTCAATTACAATTTATGCCAACATCCTTAAGTACCATTCCAACTTCCGAAAGGATCGGCAGAACCCAAAAATCTCAAAGAGGTCGACATTTCTGAGGCAAAATCCACAATTTCTTGATTATAACTTGCATAAAACACAACTGAAACAATCACTCTATTGTCATGCCAATCTATTCATTCCATTCAGACCACTCAATTTTCACAATATTCTGATTAAAACCCAAAGGTTTCACCATTCGATCAATCTCAAGCAAAATCATAAGGGTTCTCCTTTTATATTTTTACAACCATACTTGTTCCGATAGCGAGACTGGTTCATAGTGATCATTCACCTATCTTACGGATATCTCAATCTCAGAGACTCCCAATCATTAAATCATTAACTTCTGATTATTTCAAAGTCCACCAAATATCCTTATCGATTATACTTAAATCCTTAAGATCATTTCTAATCTCGGCATAAACTCAACAGTAACTTTATTTGTTAATCAGATAGGCAATTCTTCTCTTTAACAGTTTCCTCAAATTTCCTCATTCACTTAATAACTCCCTACGTGTGGCGTAATATGCCATCTATAGCACACATCTCAATACATAACTTGTAAACACCAGCTTATCAGCTCCATTACCTCCTTTGCAACTTATCTGATACATGAGCCTAATTATAATTCAGGTTATTCCTTTTAAATCATCGATTCAGTTGAGGCAATTTGCCAACTAGATCATCTTAATATCCTATCAAGGTTAATTCATTCACAAATCCAAGCCGGACAGCAAAATTTGTAATTCCTTCAAATAATGGTTGCCCCTTAGGGATTGACGTCATTAGATTCTATTCTGGAATTTGGAACACATATATACTCATTTTCTTGTCATCCTTAACTGGTCTCAACACAGCCTCAAAAGACTGCCGAGCAGAAAATCAATTAGATCTTTATCGTTAAGGAACATCTCTAAATATCGTATCAAAGTTCTTCTGATTACGAATGAACCTAGGAAACATAGACAATATATGGATTAAAAGCTCCAAATAATGCATATACTGGGATATCAATATTTGGGGTTATTACTTTCCACCATGACAGACATTACCTTGATACATTTACTAGCATTGCGAAACTTCAGTTTCAGGTACCGGACTTCCTTTGTATCCGACCCAAGAGAACATAGGAAATCCTCTATCATGCAATAAAATTATCCCAAGTAAAGCACTCTCTCAAAGCTTCTTTTCAATAACATTTTTGTCTATATCAGGACCACAACATTCCCTGCAATATCCTTTTATTCTTAATATTCATACCCAAGGTAATCTTCACCTTTCATCTTATTTGAGGCAATATTAACTTATCTTATTTCAAGCATTCGATCATCGTCAATACCGCCAACACCTTTGGAATTCACAGGATTCACATCTTATCCTTAAGCCACCAATTCTATCATATCCATCGTATCTAATCATCAAACTTAAGCATCCCCCTTAGTAGCACACTAATCCTGAAAATTTTGCCCCAAGGCCAATTGAATTTATCTCAAACTAAACCGACTACTTAGATTTTTTTTAGGTACTATCATATTTATCACTGGCTCGGTACTGATTAGATTAAAAATCTTGAGATGCTCCTAGGCAATTTCTTCTCCTTATCCTTGCGGTCGACCAACATCCCAAGGAAGGTCCTCATCTAAAGGTCGTACTATTTTCTATAACTACAAACATTACGAGATCCCTAATTTCAAGCAATCAGCTCAAGGGGAAGGCTAGAATAAATACATTTCAAATTAAATCCATAAGACCAAAACCTAACATTCCATCTAATTTTATTCACTTCATTTTTATCTCAACATAGAATAATTCAACTTGAATCCATAAACCTAAAACGATCGGTCTAGGCCTAGCCTATACTCAACAATAATTAACCTAATCACTAAGTCCCAGTTCCCAGTTCAGGTCAATTCTAACTTATGCAAGCTAGAACACTTAGAATTTTCTAATCTAACTTATTCAGTCTATGTCTACCCCTATGTAACATCCCGAAATCCTGAAATATTATTATCGGACTAAATTGGAATTATTTATTATTTTCGGTAATTTTGGGTAATTCGGGCATGTGAAAAATTAATTTAATATTATGAAATTTTGGAAGAATATCCGGAATTGATGGGTCGGTGCCGGATTGTGCCCATTCGATCGTTCGAGTGTCGAATTAAAGTTTGGGATTAAAAGAAACGTAATATATA
>JAODPA010098962.1:873-21720 GCA_025585075.1 Nepenthes mirabilis
TATGAACTGCCTCTGCTGTCGAGCATTAGGGCTATTTAGTTCAAACAGTAAGGTTGGCTCTTTGGTGAACTGTTCATATGGACGTGTTGCTGTATCAGCAGTTGATTCTATTTAATGTTTTTTTTTTCTTGCAGTTGGAACAGCTGGCAAGCATATTTATTGTTTGGTTATTGAACTTTATGAGCTTCTGGTGAATTCATTCTTTATGTCGTTAACGCATTACAGCGTTATAAATTCGGAAGATTGAATGTTGTTTATGTTGTTATGCACAATGTTTAAAAATGGTTGTGATAATTAGCAGTACTGATACTGATTCATATTGTTAATACATAAATTTTAAGAACAATTGGCAATATTGGAGGAGCAAATTAGTAAAGAAGTGACTATGGATGTTGAGGTTTCGGGGAGAGAAATGGACTTGGTGAGGATTGATTTGGTCAATATCCTCAGAGCCAGTTAAACTGTTAGGTGGTGTAAATCCTTTTTGTTTTTTCATTACGATAAGACAGAAATCTTTTGGGTTGTTATTAATTGTTGGAGCAACAGGCTCTGGCATGTCAATCAATATACAAAATTTGTAAAAAAAGTAAAGCAACCTGAGATGTTTAAAACTAGATGTTGTTTTGGCTAAGTAAAATTATGTGTTGTTATAGAGTGATATGCATTGGTTCTAGTGGTAAAGGTTTGCATCTATGGTGATTATAAGTGAAATTTTCTGACATTCTGCATCACCTTTGCTGGCCAATGCTCATTTATAATGATACTGGACTCTATATCCGTTAACTTATCTGTTCATAGAAATATGGAAAACACTGTAATTGTTGGCATATGCCATTTTTTCACTTGATGGATAATGATTGAGAACATTATTAGAATGGTTGTGGAATACGTCTGTTCTCTTGACCATGATATTTATGTGCTTTATGTTAACTTGGATTGTCTGGTGTAGCTACACAAGGGCAAGAGTAGATTAGGATTTTCCCATTTGTGTTTTAGACAGCCTATGTCTTAACTTTTAGCACTATGAGAAACATATTTTTTTAATATGTGAAGAACCAGAAGCTCTAGTCACTAGTCATGTGTTTCTTCATTTTGTTCTTTTTTATCTTTCATTTCTTTACGAGGGACTCATCATACCACATGATATCTTAGCTGTCTTATGAAATGTGTTGCAAGCAGCAACAGATCGAGCGAGAAATTGAGCTGCAGAGAGTGATCTACAGACGAAGGGAAGGGGAAATCAGACGGGAGAGAAGAGCGAAGAGCAGAGAATAGAAGGAGTAGGGAGAACACAGAACAGACAGGAGAGAATTGGTGTAATTTCCTTGGCCTCTCAGGCCGTTCCGTTTCAGTCATATAGGCACACAAAATAACAAAAAGAGGAAATAACAGAATACGGGAAAGGGACCCACAGGGGTTAACAACAATTAACAGCAAAATAACAGCATAACAAAAAATAACAAAATATCCTAGAGTCGGATGAAATCTTGATATTTCCCGGGTGCCAGGGTTGGCCGGCTGCTGCGGCGGAGCTCTCGAAGAGGGCGGCCAACTGGGTTAGTGTTAGTGTTAGTGGCCGGGCGGCCAACTGTGTTAGTGGCCGGGTGGCCAGTGTCCGGGCGGCCAGTGGCCGGGCGCTGGGCTGGCTCACCAGTGGCTAGGCCCGTAACAAAATGCAAGATTTCAAAGTCAACTGGAATAATTCAATCTCTGGTTGTTTTGCTACATTTTTTGATTGATGTAAGGACGATGAACAAGCTGCCTTTTGCATTTCTTTTGATTGATATATTCTTGATGAGCAAGCTGAATTTTGCTTTTCTTTTTTCAGTTAATTATTCTTTCTTAAGATTGTTTTTTAATTCTTCCTGATAACGACAACTGATTAAGTATCATGTCATTCTAGCGACAAATTTCTTCTGGGGGTGGGTCACTAATGGGTCAAAGGCCCAATTTAGTTTCAGTAGAGTAGTAGCATTCAGCTTAGTACCTTTAGCCTTTGAAGAAAATTGAAGGATTTGCAATGTTGGAACAGCAAAACATGCTATATAGATTCGAATGCATTGGAGCTTTTTAGAAATTAGATAAGTTCTCTTGTACTGCTTGCTTTGTTGATATTGTCTTCTTGTACGTGATTCTCTCTCTCTCTCATTCTCTCTCTTACCATGTGGTGTTTGTTAGCTTGCATTATTCTTCTATCATGCTTCCAATGCAAATGTGATTGTGAGCTTTAGTGCAATGTTAAGATTGCTCCATAGAAATAAGTCCCCAGTGGTTTAAAGAGGAGGGTTGAGTACATCTGATCTTTGACAAAACTCATAATGGAAATCTTTTTACACTGCTGTCCTATGTTTATGATGCAAATGTTTGCCCTTTTACCCTTTTCTTGGATTTACAGCAGGGGATTGTATCTGATCAGCACAAGGCGTACGGAACCTGACCTAACGAGAATGAGGAGAAAGGGCAGTGTTCAAGAAAATGATATAAGCTCATTGGGTGTTGACGAGGAACTTGATCCCTGGACAGCTTGGGCATACAAGCCCCGTACAATTACACTGTTACTAATTGGTGCATGCTTTCTGATGTGAGTTACCTGCTATTATTTTCCTGAATATCATTATTATGAGATATCATGGGAAGTGTTGTAGATGAGGACTTTTGGGTTTGCTTAAAAATCTGCATTATTTCTTTTCTGCTCTTTATTTATATGCTCTAGAGTAATTAAATAGCTTTCCTGTCCTTGCATGTGCCTGTTCCAGACTGCAGGTCTCTCTCTGTAATCCTTATTCATTGAGCATGCATTTAAGTAATATGGGAAAACATGTTGGGTCATTGGAATATGTTATTTCTGAATATATACGATTATGTTTAAAAGTTAGTTACCTTTGGCAGTCTGCATTTTCAGTTAGATTTCTGGCAAGCTGATTTTATTTGGTGTTCTCATGCATTATTTTCTGAAAATAAAAAAGAATATTTCTTAAGTTGGAGAAATAGTAAGCTAGACAAGGAGTCACATGTGATCTAGTATTGTTTTAAACAGAGCTTTTTAACAAACATAAAGTTACAATGAAATGATTAAGAATGGTGTCATTTTGATCACATCAAAGGGCTAAATCACATATTCCCTTCATCCTGAGGTTCCATTTGGACTGCGTCAAACAAGGTAAAGCACGTTACCTGTAGTCTGACTGATGGTATTACTTTGCAGCGCTTCCTGGATTATTGCCCTTCAGAAATGCCTCTGAGTTACAGCACAGGATATCTTTGAGCATAGGACGCATTTTGCCGTTATTGCTTGTCCTGATTGTATTCCCCAAATGCCAGTTTTTCTTATTTTGTTATTCTGTATTGTGCTTGTTTTTGTTGATGCTGAAAACCTAGACATTTCATTAATGACCAACAAGCATAAACTCCTGTTCCATAGGGAAAATAGAAAACGAGGGTGATAAAGGAGTGTAATTATTGCTTTCAACCGTAGTGTTCCTTATTGGATTTTGTTTCTATGATTTTTCATTCTACATAGCAATTGGTTGTTTTAGTAAGTAGTCTGTTCTTCCTAAGAAGTTTTGGTCGGTAAGAAACTGAGTTAAGTGCTTTAGGTAGACATGCCAGGCTTTTTTATAATTTTTTCTTAGGTCCATATCTTAAAAGATTTTTTCCCTAGCATTGGTTGTATATATATTGCTTCATATAGGGCTGATGTAGTTGGCTGGTGAAATGCTGTTCCTTAGTTGGCGGATGTGTGCCAAATGTGTCATTCGATGATATATTTGCCAATATATATCAGTATCGATTCCTTGATATCGATATTTCTCCAAATCATAGTAAAATTGCTACATGTGCTGTATTGATATATTGGTTGATATTTGTTTATTAGCTTATAATTCTCAGAATTTTTTTTTCCATAATCGATACATATTTGTCCAATGTCCGATATCTATAAGGTCACAACCAATATTGATATTGGTACAGGTATTTTTATCCATGGTGTCATCTGACTGTTGTAAGTCCATGGGCTTGTGGCTTTACTCTATGTATAGTCCTGGCTGGGACTTACATATTGTTGGTAGAAAACTAAGATGTATTTCCTGTACGTGAATTTTGAAGACCATGGATTGGTTTACCTACTTTTTATTAGGAACATTGGTTGGACTCCCCTGACTTAAATTTTAGGTCTGGAAGGAAAACTTTGTTGAAAGGTAGTGGTTAAATTATCAACCCCTGGAGGGTGGATGTGGAATTTCCTTGAAGTTAGTACATGCTCTATGAAGTAATTATTGCTTGGTTATAGAAAACCTGATGAGTATTAAAGCTTCACTTACTTATATGGTGTTTTTTGTGTTTGTGATAGTGCTAGTTTGCTGATATCATTGTTTCATTCTTTCTTGTTTGTTGGATTGGGCGTCCCAGTTGGGCTAGTGGAGCTCTTGATCCAGAAAGAAGTTCATCTGCCAATGTTGTTAGTTCAGTCAAGAGGTATCTTATTGCTCATCCATGTGATCTGTTGCTTATGACTTTTAAGAAAATAATTTAAGAATTGGCTGCCTAATATGTTTTTTTTTTATACAGGGGTGTATGGGCTATGATAGCTGTCTTTCTTTCTTACTGTTTGCTACAAGCCCCTTCTACGTGAGTTACTAGTTACTTAGACCACCTTTGGCTTCTAATATCCTTCTCTCCTAAATTTTAAGAAGATGGATGTGGAAAAACAAATTCGATCGTTATTGTTCAGTGCATATTTCATCCTGAGCTTTGTTATGATCTCTTCAGTCTGATTTAGTACACATATCAGATATCATGTCTACTGTATCTCATCTGCTTACCCATTTTAAGAAGCAGATGTTTTTTCTGAGCAAAAGATTTGTCACTTGAGAACCTGATTTCAGGCAATTGCTTGTCAGATCTAATAGAATTTGTCACAATTGCTGTATAAGAGAAATATTTTGGCCTTTGATTTGGTGACATGCATTTCTTTTTAACATGTTAAGAAAATAATTTCTAAGGAAATGACGTGGGAAGTGGAGTTGACATCCTCTGTACCCCAAATTGCATATGACAGGTTTAGAATACAAGTTGTTAAAGGTGTTTGAATGATGAATAGGTCTCTAAAGATGGAATTATTTTCCATTTTACTGATGCAATGTTTTTATGTAATTAAAAAACTTGGAGACTTTACGTGTCAAAATTTATCTTCTGGCTATAAATTTGATTCTGGGCTTTAGGAGCAGCTGTTATGGAATCATAAACCCTCCTGAAAAAGAAGTTTGACTATATCTTTTGATTTGCTGAAAATTCCAATTTTCTTTCTTTTTGCATGCCTTGTTTCTTACTGTATCCTGGTGCTGACACCAGAAATCTGATACCAGACTCTTATCTGGCTGCTGATTGCCTCTGATTTGGGGCTTCCTTCACCAAATGCTCAGATCTGGTTCTTGAACAGAGAAGGGTGTGTGCAGACAGAGGGAGAGAGAGAGAGAGAGAGAGAGAGATGCGAAATTAGGGTGAAAACAGAGGAATATCTATCATATCCTTTACCTTTCTGCCACAGTAGTTATATGGGAAAGGGAAATGGGCAATTGGATGCAACTGGGAAGTGGGGCACGGGATTCCTACTGTTACTGAGCACTAACATGTGCTCTACCAACATTTAACTAATTATAAACTATGCATGTGTAATGTAAAATATATCTTTCCTATGTGTAGTGTATATGTGATGTATGAATATGCCTGTACTAGTGTAATATAGAAATCCTTAGACGAAATCATGAAATCGTTGGGGAGGACGGACTGCGCGGACGCTTCGCCTCTGCGCGGGAGCTGCTGGACCATCGGTAACAAGTCCGGTAACATTTTCCCCTCCATCAAATACCACCTTGTCCTCAAGGTTGAAGGTAGGAAAATCACAAAGGAATTCGACTGTTGCCTCCCAAGTGGCATCCTCAGCAGCTTGGCACTGCCACTGTACTAAGAGTTGAGGCACAATGTGGCCGCGCTGCATGATGTTACGAAACCCAATAATCTGAGAAGGAAATAGAATAGGCCGGGAGCCTAAGGCATCATGTGGCAGAGTCCTTGGAGAGCTGGGAGGGCTGTTATGGCTCTTCTTCAGCAGAGATACGTGGAAAACATTGTGGATACGGGAGTATTCGAGTAGTTGCAATCGGTATGCCACTGTTCTCACACGTTCCGTGATCTGAAAAGGGCCATAATACCTCTTGGCGAGTTTATTAGACTGTCGCTGCTTGAGTGAGGTTTGCCGGTAAGGTTTCAATTTGACAAAGACCCATTCCCCCACGTTGAGCTCCCTAGCCGTCCGATGAGCATCAGCCTGATTTTTCATGCGGAGTTGAGCGTGTTGGAGATTATTTTTAAGCTGTTTCAATAGTCCTGTTCTAGTTGAGAGCAGCTCATCCACAACGGCAATGGTTGAGGTGCCCTGAATATAATCTATTGGGGCCGGAGGTGACCTACCGTACACAGCCTCAAACGGGCTCATTTGGATGGTTGAGTGCCACGCGGTATTGTAGCTCCATTCGGCCCATGGTAGGAATTGCACCCAGGTGGCTGGATTTTCAGCTGCAAAACACCGCAAATAATCCTCCAAACATCGGTTGACTACCTCAATTTGCCCATCAGATTGAGGGTGATAGGTGCTGCTATGGAATAGGGCGGTCCCTTGCAATTTGAATAATTCCTTCCAGAATTTACTCATGAAAAGGGGGTTCCGGCCAGATATGATTTAGTTGGGTAGCCCATGCAACCGGCAGATTTCCTTCACGAAGATTTCAGCCAACTGCTCAGCACTAAAGTGAGTGCCGAGGGCCACAAAGTGGGCATATTTGGATAGTCGGTCAGCCACTACAAAGATAACAGTTTTTCCTCCGGATGCCGGTGGATGGGTAATGAAATCCATTGACAGCGAGTCCCAAATCTTGCCAGGGATAGGCAGGGGTTGCAACAACCCTTGAGGGGCGGTGTTGATGGGCTTCACTTGTTGACAGATGGAACACCGTTTAATGTAATCCCGGATATCTTCACGCATGCGCGGCCAGTAGAAATTAGTGGAGATGCGGGCGTAGGTTCTTTGAATTCCGGCATGTCCTCCAATGGGGGAATCATGGAACTCCTGTAGAATCAATTCGGTTAGAGCTGAGTCCTTGGGTACCAGGAGCCTGTTCCGGAATAATACGAGACCATCCCGCACCGTGTAGTGTTCAAAATCTTCCGGGCGGTTCTGAATAGATGTCAGCAGGTCTGCAGAAGGGCCATGGGTGCTGTAAAACCTGCGGAGAGCCTCTAATAAGGCCAACACAGGTTTAGAAACTGCCCGTATGGCCTGGTAGGAAGCGGCAAGAAGCCGTGAGAGAGCATCCGCTGGTAGGTTCTCCTTGCCAGGCTTGTATTCTATCTCAAAATCGTATCCGAGTAGTTTGGTGATCCATTTTTGCTGCTCTGGGGTGTGGATGTTCTGTTTTAGCAGGGCGCGAAGGGGCTTGTGATCCGTTAAAATGGTGAACCGTGTGCCCAGCAGATATTGTCGCCATTTTTTTACCGCCTCGGCAACTGCACAGAGTTCTCGGACGTAGGTGGACGCTGTTTGCATTCGAGGGCACAACAGCCTGCTGAAGAAAGCAAGTGGATGCCCATCTTGCATCAGAACAGCCCCAATACCTTCTCCTGAGGCATCAGTCTGGACCACAAAGGGTTGGGTAAAATTTGGGAGTGCCAACACAGGCGTGGCCACCAGCGCAGATTTTGAAGCCTGAAAAGCCCCTTCAGATTCAGGGCTCCACATGAAAGCATCCTTGTGCAAGAGTTTGGTGAGGGAGTTGCAATTTGGGCATAACGGGCCACAAAACGCCGGTAGTAGCTTGCTAGCCCCAAAAATCCCCTTAGCTAAGTGATGGTAGTGGGTGTAGGCCAGTTTTGCACTACCTCAATATTGGTTGGGTCGACTATGATGCCCTTGGCTGATACAATATGACCCAGATAGGCAATAGAAGTTCTCCCAAATTCACATTTAGACTGTTTGGCAAAGAGGAATTGCTCCCTTAGAATCTGCAGTGTGCAGGAAAGGTGGTGGCAGTGAAGTTCCCAAGAAGGGCTGTACACCAAAATATCATCAAAGAAGACTAGTACATATTTCCGTAGGACCGGCCGAAAAATGGAGTTCATTTCGGACTGAAATGTGGATGGAGCGTTGGAGAGGCCGAAGGGCATTACTAGAAACTCGTAATGACCTTCGTGTGTCCGGAATGCTGTTTTGTGCACATCAGCAGCATGTACTCGTAGTTGGTGGTACCCCGAACGCAAGTCCAGCCTTGAAAAGACACAGGCTCCATGTAGCTCATCAAATAATTCATCTATGGTAGGAATGGGGAAGCGATCTTTAATGGTAATAGCATTGAGAGCCCGATAATCGACACAGAACTTCCAGCTGCCGTCTTTCTTTTTAACTAGCAGCACAGGCGAGGAAAAAAGACTAGTGCTGGCTTGAATAATGCCAGCATCCAGCATTTCCTTTATGAGCTTCTCCATTTCGGCTTTTTGAAAATGGGGGTATCGATATGACCGGACGTTGACTGGTGTGCTATTGGATTGTAAGGGTATCCTGTGGTCAGAATTGCGATGGGGAGGTAATCCCCACGGAATGGCAAAAACATCAGCGTAGGAGGATAAGAGGTTATTGAGGGATATGGTGAACTGGGGAGGATTGCCCCTAGAAGACTGGTTTGCTGGATCAGGTAGGGCTAGCTGATTTGGCCAGGGAGTTTCTTGAGATGGTAGGATAGTCAACTGGAAGTAGAAAGCAACCGATTGGGTAGTGTTTCCCCTCCTCAGTTAGCCCACGGTCATTGTGGCCACAGAAGCTGAAGGCATGCCGTGTAATGTGATCTTGGTGCCGGCATGAGTAAAACTCATCCACAATGATTGGTAATCAAACAGCACCGGACCAATTGATGCAAGCCACTGGACACCGAATATAATATCCGCACCATAAATGGGAAGGAGGTAGAGATCAACGCTGAAAGTGGAATCAGCCAACATGATCTGAACTCTTTTACATAACCCCTCACATTTGAGTGAATCCCCATTGCCCACTGTAACATTGAGGTGATGAGATGGTTCAATGGCCACACCCAGATATTTTGCCATACGAGTTTGCAGAAAATTGTGTGTGGATCCACTGTTGACTAGAATCACTACGGGTTGGCCTGCTATTTGTCCTTGGAGGCGCAGGGTAGTAGGCACAAAATGACCTTCCAGAGCATGTAATGAAATTGTGGGCGTCTGTTCTGGTGAGGGGGTTAAGGTTTCAACTTTTGGAGGAGGATTATAAGGTTCCTCCAGTTCCACAGGTTCCACCTCCATATTTGTGACAGGGAAAGAATGGCTTTCCTCCTCCTCCGTGATCAGACACAAGAATTGAGGGGGTTTGCATCGGTGTCCTGGGGTGAACTTTTCATCACAATTGAAACACAATCCCCGACTACGACGAGCAGCCATTTCCGCCGGAGTCAGTCGTTTTAGTGGAAGAGCAGGAAGGGGTTGTTTACCCATGTGTGGAACCGCAGACCTAGCAGGTTTGGGAAGGGCTGGTCGAGGGAAACTGGTTCAACTGGCATTCAACTTCTCCTCTACCAGCTTGGCCATACCAATGGCATCGGGTAGGGTCATGGGTTTTAGAAGGAGGAGCTCCCTCCGGATTTCATCCCGGAGGCCCGATATAAAGCAGTTTAAGAGATTCGTGGTCGACAAACTTGGCGTTCGTGTAGATAATGACTCAAATTTGGCCATATATGCGGTGACGTTCGTGCTCTACCGCAGTTTGTAAAGTGTGGCTTCAGGATTCATGTATGACGAAGGACCGAAACGAAGCTCCAAATCCCTAGCGAAAATCTCCCAAGTTAGCAGTTGGCGTGTTACATGCATCCATTGATACCACTGTAATGCCGCTCCAGTCATGTAAAATGCGGCCACGGTAAGTTTTTGCTCCGGCGGCGTTCTGTGGTACAGGAAGAACCGTTCTACTTGAAACAACCATCCGATGACGTTTTCACCAGAAAAAAATGGAATCTCCAACTTGGGTAGACGCATCGTTGTCTCTGATGGCGATGATAACACGAGAGGTAAGGTTTGGGTAACGGATTGAGAGTGTGATGTAGGGTTTGGTGTAAACGAAGTGGGTGTAGGCAATAACGGAGGATTTGATGAGAATATGGTCTGTCGCTCCATGTGAGCGAGAGTTTGTCGCATTTCGGAGAGGGTGTGTTGGACGTCGGTGACTGACTGTCGGACGTCAGTGACGGACTGTTGGAAGTGCTCGGTGGCGGTCGAAAGAGTATCAAATCGGCCTTCATGCTGGTGGACAATACCCACAACTTCCCTCAGTTCTTGGGCCATGCCTGCGAGGGATTCTTTGAGAGCCCGGTATCTGGTCGTCATCCCCTCTGCCATTTCAGGTCTCAATAAAAGCACCTATCTGATACCAGACTCTTATCTAGCTGCTGATTGCCTCTGATTTGGCGCTTCCTTCACCAAATGCTCAAATCTGGTTCCTGAACAGAGAATGGTGTGTGCAGATAGAGGGGGGGAGAGAGAGAGAGATGCGAAATTAGGGTGGAAACAGAGGAATATCTATCATATCCTTTACCTTTCTGCCACAGTAGTTATATGAGAAAGGGAAATGGGCAACCGGATGCAACTGGGAAGTGGGGCATGGGATTCCTACAGTTACTGAGCACTAACATGTGCTCTACCAACATTTAACTAATTATAAACTATGCATGTGTAATGTAAAATATATCTCTCCTATGTGTAGTGTATATGTGATGTATGAATGTGCCTGTACTAGTGTAATATAGAAATCCTTAGACGAAATCATGAAATCGTTGGGGAGGACAGACTGCGCGGACGCTTCGCCTCTGTGCGGGAGCTGCTGGACCATTGGTAACAAGTCCGGTAACAAAATCTCTGGGCAAGAATGAGTTCCACCCTTTCCTATAATGTGTGTTTCTTTTTTATTTCATTAGATAACAAAATTTCTTCACACTTTTATAGAAAATATATGCACCATTGCGGCATTGCACATTTGCTGGTTACATATCCTGTGTTTTATACTTAATGAACCTTGTTGCATATCTTGAACATGCTAGAAGTCCAGGTCCCTTTCCTGTAACTGCATAAATTTTAAAACAACTTTCAAACGTCTCTGGGGAAACTGATTTCCTGTTTCAACTGTTGTCTGTTTTTGGTAAGCAAACTATTATGTCACCCAATCTTTAATGATATGCTTTTTATGTTATTTTGATTTTTCTGCTCATTACCAACTATGGCGAGCCAGTCCAATGGGTTTGGACTAAATTAGGCTGATCTTCTTTTGCCACTTTTATAGTCATATTGTGAAATTCTTTTGGTAAATGTGCTAACAGTTTTATTCATTTTATCTACAGGGTACTTATTAGGCCACATCCTGCAATTTGGCGCCTTGTTCATGGCATGGCTGTTATTTACCTTGTTGCTCTTACTTTTTTGCTTTTCCAGGTGAGTGGTGCTTGAAATATTGCTGTGATTAATCTAATAGTATCTCTGTCTTCATTAGGTATTCTGATAATTGGGGATCTGCATAGTGCGGTGTGCTGTAATTTTATCTGACAGAAATTGCATCTGTATAAAATGCAAACCCCATTTTGCTGCTTGGTTTGTTGTTGAGTAAAATGTACATGTATGTGAAATGATATTTTGTACACCTTGTATGCTGGAAACCTTCTGAATATTGAATACAGTATATAATTATTAATGCATATATGTGGGCATAAATGCATAACTATGTATCATGTGAGTTAAAATATATGTTAGTAAACAACGTAGTGCAGTTTAGTTGTAGTTCTTGGAAATATCAAGCGGATGAAACTGTATTTTTGTCTCCAAGCCACAGTGCAAATACTGTTTACTGACATTATGAAACTTGGTAATCTCTTATATTTATAATTTTCAAACAAACATATTTTTTTCATTGGTTATATATGATATTTGATTAACATTATTTTTGAGACTTCTCCTTGTGAAGAGCTAACCATAACTTGATTGAAATCCTGAGACTCCTCTGCATCCATAATCTTATTCTTTTTGGTCAAGGCTACAATATAAGTTTACCTACTTGACTTATGAAAGATAATGAGAACGGATTCTTCAAAAGGAAAAAGGTATATTCCAATTTGTTAGTCAACTGTAACGAATTAAATACTAAAATATGTATTAATTAAGCCATCTCATTTCACTCACACAAAAGTAGTTTCCATAGAGGATGTATACTTAATAATGATATATGGATCCTGCTTAGAGGGATTATGTACTTATATATTGTGTCATATAATTTTTTTTATTCTAGTATTTATTTACCTTGTAAAATCCTATGCATATTGCTATCTCTTTTTTCCCCCCCTCCCTTCCCCATATTCGTGTCCAAGTAATTTTGTGCATTCTAACTTTTCTTGTTTACTTTAATTATGAACCATTGGGATGTGAACTTTAAACAATTGAATCATGTTGGAAGTTTTTTTCTTTTTATGTAGCAATTGAATAGTGTTTTTATTTTCTCAGAAGCGTGATGATGCTCGGCAGTTCATGAAATATCTGTACCCTGACCTGGGTGTTGGTATGTATCAATTGAAATTTGGTGTATTCTACAATTTTTTTTTTTCGTTTTAAAAATAATGGTCGATTCATCTTTGTAATCCTCTTCCATGCACCATGAAGCATCAATACCAAGTACCATGAAGCATAGGTACCAAGTTGCCTTCTATTTGTGTCAAATATGTGTCAGTCAGATTATTGCTACATCCACGTCTTTCCAAAGTAACTTTGCTATTTTTGGTTGATATACAAAATTGAAGAGGATTAAGTTAGGATATTTGCAGGGTTAGCAACTTGGTGGGGTTGCTTTCATAACATCCCTCTGAAAGGGCCAATTTAAGAGGTCTGTCTTGAAACTAAAGGATTGATCCAAAGTAGGGTGTGTTTTTTTTTTTATATATATATTGGGAGCTTTTTTCTGTTGAATTACGACCTATAAAATCTCTTTGGGAACTCACAGATTTTGGTTAAATAGGGTACCTTTGATTGCGGACAAATAGGGTACTGTTAATTTTAGACAAATAGGACACCAATAGTAATGCCTTAAAACTATATTTCTCTCTGTTTCTCTTTAGAAACAAGATAGTGTTTGAGGTTTTATGGAAAAATCTGATTCCTAAGAAGAAATCTTATGAATGACAGGTGTAACAGTAGTAAAGAAGGACAAACATTTTTCATGATTTGCTGCATTGGATTTTGGTATCCTCTCTTTTGGGTGATGCTCCTAGTCTATGCATTAAGCCAGTAACCTTTGTATTTATGCGTTATATGCCATAATTAATCTGGCTCCTATACATGCATTGTTTGTTGAGGATCAATTTGCTTTGACTAATTTCATCCTTTCATGTAGAGCTTCCTGAAAGATCATATGGTACAGATTGCCGGATTTATGTGCCTGAAGACCCCGCAAACAGGTTTAAGAATGTTTATGTATGATATCCTCTTTCACAAACTTTATTCTTTTGTTGGTTATTTATCCTTTTGCCCCTTCCCTGTATATTTTCTGTCTGTGACATGAGTTCATCCCATGTCAGCTGGTTCCTGCTTCTGATATACTATGTTTTCTTTCTAGGCTACAGTTTTCGATGAATTTGTACTTGCACATATCCTTGGATGGTGGGGAAAGGCCATTATGATCCGTAATCAGCCACTTCTCTGGGTGTTATCCATCGGATTTGAAATGATGGAGGTAGTAGTTGGAAACCATTGCATCTATTTTGTTACGCAGTGCCCTTATCACCAATTCAATATACTTGCCGGTAATCTTTCTGAACATTCAGCCAGTTTTGGTTTAAAGGGACAATCACTTTGTTTGCAATTTCAGCTGACCTTCCGCCACATGTTACCAAACTTCAATGAGTGCTGGTGGGACAGCATTATTCTTGATATCTTAATCTGCAACTGGTTTGGTAAGCTCACAAATACCATGCTTGCAATCCACGAAATCTTCATTGTAAAGTGTTATCTCAAATTTGCTCTGTATCCTGATCACTAAAGTGTTATCTCAAATTTGCTCTGTATCCTGATCACTTTATGTTCTATACAGGTATCTGGGCAGGAATGTATACAGTCAGATATTTCGATGGGAAAACATATGAGTGGGTTGGAATAAGCCGACAACCAAATATTGTTGGCAAAGTATGTATGTGGTTGAAGGGTTGTACTGCAAGTATATTGTTGTTTGTCAAATAATGATATTTTACAAATTGGAAGGGGTTGTAGAGTGCTTTCTCTTTCATAAGGAATATGAAGGTTCAACACTCTTTGATGCGGGTGTGTGTTTCCTTGCTGATGAAACAAAAAAAATGTATTAATATATATCTTGGAAGTAAGTATTATGGTTTCAGTTTAGGACCATTACTGCATATTTTCATCACTTAATACCAGGTGATGCAAATTCCATCCCCATTTACTTGTCTTCATGGGGAACTAATATTGTTCAGTACTAGCTTATGTTGCTCATAGAAACTTCACGTAAAATAAAATTAACCTTGCAAGTTTCTTGGGTTTTGTATCTGTAAATACTTATGTTATCCAATGTATGATATTCCTGACTTCCGGTATCATAACGATTGCAATTGGCCTGAAATAGTTCAGATGTGGCAAATTTTGGGATTTCTGGTTTTAAAAATGAATTTATGACAAGTTTCATTGAACTTGACAAAGCTTTTGTTTTTTTTCCATTTCAAGTCATTCTGTTAATTGAGTAGTTCTCTCTTTGCAACTGTGTATGGAGCTGCATTTGCTTCTCTTGGCACCTTCTATTTCTAACATTTCCCCTTATTATGCTAAAGCTGCTATTTAGAGTCTCATTCTGGATCCTTAAGACATTTTGCAGCCAGTGATTTTTCACAGAAGGCCTATTTATGTTTCTCCAGGTAAAACGTACATTAGGGCAATTCACACCTGCACGCTGGGACAAAGATGAATGGCATCCGCTGCTGGGTCCATGGCGTTTTATACAAGTTCTGTGTCTTTGTGTTGTATTCTTGACAGTGGAGCTGAACACATTTTTCCTCAAGTTTTGCCTTTGGATTCCTCCTCGAAATCCTGTTATAATTTATAGGTTGATTTTATGGTGGCTTATTGCTATACCAACAATTCGAGAGTACAATTCCTATTTGCAGGACAGGTATATGCACCCTTGGTTTCCTTTAGAATCATGTTTGTTACATACTATTGGGCACCAGTACATTTCGGTATTGGGAAAAATTTTACTTGCTGTCTATTTCACATTAAAAAATTTCAACATTAGGTCATGACATATTGTTGAGCTTCTTTCTGCTGGTGTTGATTCTGCAGAAAGCCTGTGAAGAAGGTTGGAGCATTTTGTTGGCTATCCCTTGCTATCTGCATTGTTGAGCTCCTCATTTGTATTAAGTTTGGGCATGGTGAGTTCCATGATGGAGTCTTGGTCATAATTTAACACGAAAATTAGATTTCATCTATGGACTGATGTTGCCTACTGCTTGTCTTGATTGACAACCAGGCTTATACCCAAAACCAATGCCCCTGTGGCTGGTGTTCTTTTGGGTTTCATTTGGTTTGGGCCTTTTTGTTTTCTTGCTGGCTTGGTCATGGCATTTGCATGAAAGCTCCAGGAAAAAGAGGCAATGACACAGGTACCATTTATGATGCGTGGCTGGGTAATTTTCCTTCCGCACACCCTGTGTTTTAAATAGCTTTTATTTTTTTAACTATTGTAAATGCTTTTGTACTCTTGGATCAGAATTTTGCCCAACAGCGGGCATTTGTTCTTCGGTTGGATAGTGACAAACTTTTTCTTAATATAAGCAAAATTTGGGATTTGTAAGGTTGTTATTATGATTCCATATTCCCGCTCTCCTGCCCCCCAAGCAGAGTATGACCAATTTGGTAGTTGAAAAACTTTCTTATTCTTTCATATTTAGGTTTGATGTCATTGAAATTCGTCATTTCAACAGTTGTATCATAGGGAGTATAAATGATCTCATATAAATGAAATATCCCTTGCCTTAATAGATTTGAGAATTTTTTTTTTCTTTGGGGGGTGGGTGGGGTGTTCTTTGTGCAAGGCTTGGTTTAGGAACACCGTAGCCATTTGTTAATGTTATCCTTGAGTATGTGAGGAAAATGTAAAAACCAAACACCCAATAGGATTTTGTTCTTACAAATTGCCAACATCGTGCTTACCAAATTAACCTCATGTCCAAGTTGGCCAGGGAGAAGGAAATAATCAGCTGTAGTGATCAGCGAAGGGTGACAGTGGGAGGGGCAACCACCATTAGGGACATCCCAAGTTCTCACGAACTCAATATTTTTGAACTAATGAGCTGCTAAATCCCTAGCTTTTTCCTCATCTGAAAGAAGGGTGGTCTGGAGGCTCTGAAAAGAAGTGTCTATTTTGTTAGCAGAATCAGCAATTATGTATATATTGCTATTCACATCAGTAGAGCAGGTTGCAGAAGGAACTGAGACGTACATGTTTCTGTTTGAGTGATGCATTAGTGGGCAGTGAGTTAGATATCAAAGGGGTTGAATAGATTTTGGGTTAACCTTTTTTCGTGGATTGAATCATATATTCATATGACATAGCTCATAAATTTCCATCTATTTCTTTGTATTTTCATCTTCGGATTTTCTAGTGCCCTTCGTCCTTCCATCCAATATTTTTTCCCCTTTTCTCTTGCCAAGAAGTACATCTATCAGCAAACATCTTACATTTGAAATGACAATTAGCAATGTACTTACTTCAGAGACCGGGCAATTTTGTCCTTTTTGGGATTATATTTATGTGGCTGTAGAACTGAGTTTTACAAATTTTCAGTCTGATATAGTGAAAACTAGAGATAGGAACTCTTCTTCTTGTTCTTCTTCAGACTCAACGAAGACTTTTCCATGGATAAGACGTTAAACAAGAAACAGTGTGTTTGAAACCAGCAGAGGATCAGTGGATTCTAGAGCAGCTGGGACAGGAAATGGAATTCCATTACATGGATCTTTCACATGGTTTTTTTCCCCATGCTGTTCAAAGAAGCTGAAACAACCCAGACACGACAGCTCGGGTTTGTCGTGGGAATGAAGGATCCTTGTTGATACAACTCAGATACAACAGCTCGGGTTTCTCATGGGAATGGAGGATCCTTGTTGATACAACTCAGATGCAACAGCTTGGGTTTCTCATGGGAATGGAGGATCCTTGTTGATACTATGAATGTATCTATAGGGACCACCCTTTCCGAATTACTATTTGAGGAGCAGGATATGGCTGACGTGGCCTCGCCTACTGGGGCAGTTGATTTCCTACCCACATCCCTGCTATCGCATATCTCCTGGGACTGCTGTTGTTGCTGCCTCAGCAAAATGTTCAATGGCTGCATCAAGCAATGCATCCATTTTCCATGCCACTTTAGCCTGCGTGGCCTTTCAATGTCTTCCAACTTCATCAAATCCTGCCTTACGCTCTGGGTTACTGATGGAATCCCAGGATCATAGATGGTGTCCCAGATTTTAGAAGGAACCTTGGCCCAGATGTTTGTTTAACAACTTAATAACCTAGTCATTCTTCTATTATACAGATGTTTCACTTGGTGTTCAAGATAAATAATGATGACTCCCATGACTGTTTAAAATTTACATCTAGAGGAGATAAGATGAAGGATCACATCTAAGATAATTCGAACACTTAAAATGTATCCCTAATGAAAGCATCTAAGAAGAAAATTGTGGTCGGAGGAAAGAAATGAAGATGTTGACCTTGAAAAACAGTGTGAAGTGATAAATTTTTTTTAACAAAGTTGCTTCTACCGTCAATGATATTATACTAAATCGAATGGAATGATGAAAATAAACTCAGATGGTCGATTCTATTTAAAGAAGTTTTTTATTCCACCTTCGGTTCAAGTTGCCATAAAATGCCCTAGAATGTACGTCGAAATAGAGGTTAATGTGGAATCAATGAAAGTGACAGCCTTGGAACACTCAAATTCCCCCTCTGAAATAGCATCTGCCTCCTCTAAAATGCGATTTACACTCCAGCTTTGACAAGATATCTGGACCTCGTGTAATGGTAAATTTGTCGATCTTGTAACGTAGTGGCCACAAATATGAGTTGTGGAAGCAGCCATTTGCATAACGTTAAAAGTAGGACACATGTAATATACTCTATGGTGATCAAACCATTTTCAAAATCTCAAGCATAGCATAGCGAGAGCTTTGTACAACTGTTTGTCCTTTATCAGGTTGAATTCTTGAGGCAAAGGGCAAACTAAAGAAATGATGGAAACTCGGTCATTGCCTTTCTGGAGGCTGCCATTGTGGCAGTAAATCCTTGAGGCAAGCTCCGATCTCATTAAACGTCAACTCCAGCAGCGCCCCGGCAACGCTTCAACAGCTGTTGCTAAAAGCTTCATCCCAATCGTCCTTGTCACCCAAATTTTCCTGCTTGAGGAAAACCCGTGTCTACTGGTGGACTCGACAGGCCTACTAGCAATAGTAGGATGAAGCTCTTCATGTAAGACGTGTCTTGGTCTCGTAAAAAACAAATTTAAAAAATGTAAATAAAAAAGTATTTATATATAATTTTATATCATCTCATATTTTTTATACTATTTTCTTTATTCCTAAAACATTTGTTCTCTTTATTTTTCCATGGCCAACCAAGAAAGAAGCTATTTTTATTCACTACTTGCTTTTCAATTTCATTTTTTTCTTGTTATTTTTATTTTCTTTAAAATTTTCATAATCAAATAAATCTATAGTTTTTATTTTTTGGCTCGATCGTAGCTGGGATTGTGCAACTTTGCCAATGGTGAGATGAGCAATAAACGTTAGGCTTCAAAGTGGAAATGTTCCTGGACTGTAATTGGCTTTCTGCTTTGCGTGATGGTTCAATCTGTTGGATGAGATGAGGGTGATTTTTTCATTCATTCAGTTCGATGGACGTGTCCGCTGTGGAAATTTTGTTGAGATTTGGACACAAAGTATTACATATAAAGTCAATAACTAATCTATATAGGTATTGTTTTCAAATCATTTGTTTGAACCAATAAGGAAATGATATGATAATGTATATTGTAAAATAATAAGTACAGATAAAGAGACATAATACTGTTGGGCCTCAATATGAAGGCCCTTAAGAGCAAGGCCCAAGAGAAGGGCCCAAATGAGAGGCCCAGGAACACTCTCACAAATTAAGGAAATCAGATGGCCCAAGAGCCGAGAGCCCATGAAGTCTTGCGAAGTCTTAGAACTGCCCGAGCGGCCAGGAAGAGACGCTCGGACTTTTCCCCTGAAGGCCCTCCAAGAGCTGCTTCATCTCACGAGTCCACAAACTCACGAGGAACATCACAACTGGACGAGGACCGCTCGTTCATGACCGGGAATGCCAGCTAAGCCACTACGCCGGTTCCTAAGAAAGTCTGCAACTACTGCCAGTCGCCATCTCAACAGGGCACGCCTAGTCAAATCAAGGCTGATGTTCAGACTCTGTACGCCTGACACACTCAAATGTTGCAGCGGCGCCGTCCGCATGCCGCTTCACGCAACGTTAGCAGCATTTATGGGAGTCGGTGGACCAGCTCCTCAACCGCCGGATGGACGCCACGTGTCTTTTCCCCAGCTGCCTGACTTCTCCTATAAATACTTAGTAAGGCCCCTCTCAAAAGGGGGAACAACACAAAAAAAAGGGGGACTTCGACAGACATACATAAAGAGAGACTGAGCCTTCAACCGGATACTCTCTCCCAAGGCCAACTCCACAAAGGAGGGAAAAAAGCTCCCGGCAAGCATAGTTCTCTAGGGAAGAAAAACACAAAGCGAGAGACAGGGAATGGATTAACCCTCACAACTGTACTTTGTAAAATCTTCAACCCATATAGTGAAGCACTTTCCAGGCCTTGAGTTTCGTGATTTTTTCTCCCCATTCAAGAGGAGGTTTTCCACGTAAAAAATCCGGTCTCAATCTTCATCTTGTGTCCAACACCTCAATCACTTGTGCGTCCTGGTAACCACGGATCAGACTGGACACACCCCTCATTAACGAGCCTGCCTCGGAAAGATCCGCGGAACCAAACGCAACATTGGTGCCGTCTGTGGGAAAGAAGAACAAAAAATTCAAGACTTTCCACTCTCCTACAACAAGCAACGCCCCAAGGATGCTCATCAGACAAGGCAGCACGTCCACCCAGGGAGAAGAACGCCACAACGGATGTCTCCCGTCGGGCGGCAGAGTAAGCAGCGGCCCCGGCACCAGCGTGCGCAAGTTGGCGCAGAAGGTGGACAGCCTCACAAGAGCCGTCCGCAACCTCCAGGAGAAGGCGGGGGAACGGTCTAGGGGCCCACGCTCCGAAAGCCTGCGCCAAACGGCGCTCCAGAGACAGCAGTCGGCGCGGGCTCCAGGCGAGTTGATGGACTACCTCAACAGAAAGAAATCCATGAGCCCGGCCCCGTCAAGGAGGGGGCTCAAGAGGCTCTGGAAGATTGTCTTTGGACCCAAGACCGGCGAAGCAACTCAGCCGGCAGAACGAGAAGACCCCCTGCCCCCGAGGACAGGGGAAGGAAGGAGAAGGGCGAGCGCCCACCAGAAGACCCAACGACCGTCCGGGCACGATAAGCCCGAGTGGATGGTCCTTGGGGGAGAAAGACACTCAGGCCCATTGGCCTTCACTGACTCCATCACCAACATCCTGAGGCAGATCAGGGACGAGGAGTTCCTAAGATGGCCTAGGGCGTTGA
>JAODPA010098973.1:0-21722 GCA_025585075.1 Nepenthes mirabilis
TAATAAGTTCAGTGGGTAGTATATATAGTATACCATAGTATATTATAGTGGTGATTAAGGTTTAAACCTATCATCCGTAGATGAATGTAGCGTTCGGCCTTATCTAGAAGGTGATATATATAACGGCCTACCTACGGGTCTTAAATAGTAGGGTAGGGCCTTTGGTTGTATAAAAATAACTATAACTCATATTTTGATTATCCGTTCATTTAATCGGTAAAACTTTATTAACCCTTAATTCCTAAGAAATTTACAAATTTGAGTATGAATTACATGGCACAATTTGAATAAGAATATAAAAAAAATTAAAAAGTTATGTACATTTGTCATAAAAATTCATAACATTTCATTAAATTTGATTTATTATTCCTTTCGGCATATTTTAACGATGATTGCATGTTAAATTATGCAAATTTATATATCTTAGTGCATTTTTTACTCATTCTTATTTTTGTTTTTTTACTAAACTCTTTAGAATAGCAGCTTTAGCACTTATGGAGGGGTAAGGAATTGGTCAGAGAGCTAATTCGAGAAATTAGATTAGGTTATAAAAGAAAGTTACTGTATTTAGTTTTAAAATAGTAACTTAGAATATTTCTAATATTCGGATGATAGTTTATAAATTATGATATTGATATTGGCTTTCTATTATAGTTATTCAGATATTCTAATTTTGTTTAAATTAGATATGACTTTTTATATATGGTCCGACATTTTATTATAGTCAGTACTCTAGCCACTTGATGACGTAGTATTTTGCATTCTGTGATCAAGTTATAATATTTTTATTTTTATCGGTCGATATATCGATATAAAATTTACGTCTACGGTTAATTGGATTGCTAATTATTAATGTACTAATGTCATTAATTATTAATGATGAGATCGGACTTTGAAACGTGATAATTACTTCGATTCCTTTCAAGAAATAGGCTAAGTATTTGAGTATTACATATGGTACAGAATGTAGCAATAAACAAAAAGCTTGATGCCAATAGGACAAATATCATCCTTAGGGGGCCTCTTTGACATGGCAGCACAAGTAGTTTAGGGCAATATTCTTCATCTCAGGGTACTACTAGTGCAGGAACAATTGAAAAAAAATTGGCGACTTTGAGAATCTTCCGGAGAGTCAAAGAACGTTTTAAATATTAGATTCTAAGGTCTTATGGAAGTTACTCTCCTTAAGACATATTTCACCCTTAATGTGAGGTCCTGAACCCGAAACATACTAATTTGAAAGTAATTAAAATAGTAATCGAGATGAGACTAGATAAGTATGGGAGAATGAGTTTTGAAAATGAGAAGAGTGGAAAATCGGCTGCTATATATTGATCTACCACATAGCAGCCGAACGTTTGCCGAATGCTCGAGCGTGACAGCAGGTGCCAAAATCCAGTAAAGGCCTGCTCGTCGGGCACCTGCCGCGCTCAAGCGATGGCCTAGCAGTAACCCTGTGCTCGCCGCGTGCTCGAGCGCAAGCATGATTCTCAACCACCGGCCTACTTTCGTTTCGTTTTAAAAAGGGGAAGGGGGTATTTTTGGCAACCACGAACGCAGAGCAGTGAAGAAGGGAGAGAAGAAAAGGGAAGAGGAAATGAGATTTTGGCCGTTCCACTCCAATTCAAGTTAGAAAAACAGTAAATCGGGCGAAGGCAATTGTACCTCCAACCTAGTTCCTCGTTTTTACAGCATTTTGATATCTCCATCCTCATGTTTATGTTCTAAAAACCCTCATTTCTCATATCTTGCATAGATAAAGTATATTTCCTACAAGTTTATGGTGAAACCTTGTACTATGCATGATTATTGTGAGTTATGACTTCGACTTCATGTTTAAGTTAGGTTTTGGTGTTCGATTTTGGTCCGAACAAATTTGCCTCAACCCTAATTCGAAAAATTGTGGGTTTTTAGTTAAATTTCAAGATTTTGTATATGTATTATGATATATGGTTTCGATTTCATGCATATTCATGTGTTTGGTATCCATTTCATGTCCGAAGGTTTTAGTGAAACCTAAGTATGAAATTGAATGGCTTTTAACTATTTTTATCCAAAATCTCTGTTAAATAAAAGTTAATCTGTATTGAGATAAAGCTCCTGGTGTAATTAGTTTCTGAAAATTTTACACAGGCTTATACTGATAAATTACTGTGGACTTATAAAGCAAAATTGAAGGGTTTTAGACTGTTACTGTGTATTATGGAATAAATTTGAAGGGTTTCAAACTGTTTCTGTATATTCTAAAGGGAGTCTGAAGGATTTTTAAATGTTATTGTATATTTTGAAACTAATTGAAGAGTTATTGTGAAACCCTGATTGATTTCTGAAACTGAAAAGGGTTTTTAGTTATGAAATAAGAAGGAAAAACATTTCTGATACTGTTATTTAGGACCTGTGACTGATATACAATTAGGTTAGGTTCTCCGACATACCTTAGAACGTTATGGTGGTAATCGAGGATAGCTCTATCTATGAAGTTATTTGTGACCCGTCTTTTCTCAGGGTGTTAAACTAGAGGGTAGTTTACTGTTACTGGCTGGCGTACTGTACTGAATCCCGCGAGAAGGGATGTCCCACGAGACAAGACGACTGTTACTGGCTTTGATTGTGTGCAAACACAATCTTTTCTTGATTATTCGCCCCTCCGCTAGTAGGTTCTACTGGTTGGATCCTTTATTGATAGGAAAGAGATTTTCTATTATTTATAGAATTGAAACCAATTCCTATTTTCTGAAACCTATCTTATCGATTTAGTATTAACGAAGTATGTTTACACTGACTTCTGCTTTCCGGAACTTGAGATTTCTATTTTTTCGAAAGTTATATAACCTCCTGCATCATACTCTGCTATAATTTCTATAAGTTATTGCTTTATGGCAATTATAATTTAACATACTTCTATATCCGTTTTACTGCATTCCGTTCTGCATAAAAGTTTTACTATATGCCTGTATGTACCTTGTTGGATTTCAATTCACTATTTTACTATTTTTTTCCCTCCAGAGGAGACTGTAGAGTTATTACCGGACGAGAATGAGTAATCTAAACTCAATTTGAAGACTTCTGAAGATCTGAAATATTTTGAAGAAAATTTTGGAGAAACAGTTGGATGTAAAGATTTGACTTTGATATACGGATTATATATATATGGATTTAATATATAGAAACTCATGTGATGTATATGATGAAACGAGAAACTATGCTTCTGCAAGATAATAATTCTACTTTCATTATATATCTTCTAGATTTCTGTACAGGTCCTAGATGGCATTTCCTATATATATCTGATTTAATGGATATGATTATATATAAGTCATTGATGGCATATGTGGTCCTGTGAACGCGTGTTGTCCGAAAAATTGTTATTTAATGGATAGTTGTGTGCATGTACTGGTTTATTATGCAAGTTTTATACAAGTTCATATTTCTATTTAGCTCAATTTTAGGAAAAACTCAACCCGTTTTTTTTAGAACTTTAAGTGAATCTTGGGCTTCTATTCTTGTTTTGAATGATGGAATTAACTAAGAAAAAAAAATCTGTTCCGTCACAATTGGTATCAGAGAAATGAGATGTCTTAGGAATTGATCGATCAAAAAACGAAAGTATAGGCTTGAATTTCTGTACTGAATTTCTGTGGGAATAGGTCGGGGTAGCTAAAGTGACTAGGACTTTTAGGAATTGATCCTTAGGTTAGGTTTAAATTTCATTAAGTTATTGAATATCTCTTCCTTTAATTGATTTCTTAAGGTTACAATATTGTGCTTACTTTGATTATAGGATGGCTCATAGAAGGAATAGAAAAAATAACCACAGTGGTGCCAATACTCTCCACGATCAGGAGGCTGTATTTGTGGACTTGTTGGAAAGAATGACGAACGTGGTGGAATCTGTTGAACAGAGGCATGTGGCTCCAGTCCCTGCACCCGAGCCAGCTCCAACATTTCTTGCTCCTACGACATATGACAGATTTACAGCGGAGCGAGCACCGAATTTTCTAAGTAAGCCTAATCCTACAGAAATAGATGTGTGGCTAAAGAGAATGAAGAAGATTTTTACCGTGATCCGGTGTACTGATCAGGAGATAATCACCTTTGCGGTGTAAAAGTTGAAAGGAGAAACTGATAGCTGGTGGAGTCTGAGAAAGAGGGCGTTAGGAGTGCCCGATGATGAAATTTTATGGAAGATATTTGAGGACGCATTTATAAAAAAAATATTTTTCATCCAACCTCCAAGATCAGAAGGAATAGGAATTTATGAGGTTGAGATAGGGAATTATGACGGTAATAAAATATGACATAAAATTTACTGACTTGTCCGAATTTTTACCTTATTATATGGAGGATGAATTAAGAAAAGTAAAGAAGTTTCAATAAGGGCTGCAGAACGATATTAGGAAGTCACTATCGAACCTGAAACTCCAAACTTATACTAAAATTCTAGACAGGGTGGTGATCTATGAGAAGAAAGTAGAGACAGAGAGATTCTATGCAAAGAGGACTGCTAGCCGGGTGGGATTCAGTGTTAGATCTAATGTGCGTTCTTCTGGACCGTTCAAGAAGGATAGGACAGCTGACAAGGAAAAAAGTATTGTTCTGACTCAGTCAGTGACTTGTTCTAGAGCATTAGCCGCTAGGTGCACTTTCTGTGGGAGAAAACATTCGGGACAAGCATGTTGTAAGGTATCGAGAGTATATTTTAGATGTAGACAGTAGGGCCATGTGGTGAAGGACTGTCCATTACCTCCGAGGCTAGAGGGAAAGAAGCCTACCATTTCTGTTAAGGCCTTCGCAGTAACTGTTTAGGACCCGGAGGTGTTTCCAAACGTTGTGGAAGGTACCCTCTCTATTTGTAGAGTTTCTACTTCTATATTATTTGATTCGGGGTCCACCCACTTCTTTATTTCTCCATAGTTTGTATGTTGTATTGTATCTATTCTATGTATTCTGGATTAT
This sequence comes from Nepenthes mirabilis, assembly GCA_025585075.1. Classification (NCBI taxonomy): domain Eukaryota; kingdom Viridiplantae; phylum Streptophyta; class Magnoliopsida; order Caryophyllales; family Nepenthaceae; genus Nepenthes; species Nepenthes mirabilis. The sequence goes on from JAODPA010098973.1 coordinate 4,957, forward strand.
GAATTGTTTGTATTAACTCCCACTGAATCCCCTGTGATTACTGATGCTGCGTATCCTGGATGTGTGGTTGAGGTGTATGAAAAATGTTTGATTATGGATTTGGTATTGTTGAATATGGGTAATTTTGATGTGATTCTGGGGATAAACTGGCAGGCTAAATACCATGCTAATATTGATTGCTTTTCGAAGAGGGTTTGCTTTGACATTCCTGGGATGGAATCTTTTTTCCTTTCAAGGCATTAGGAAAAAAGAGGTGCTTGTACAAATTTCTTCTTTACATGCTTAGCATTTGATGAAAAGTTGACGTAAAGCTTACCTGGCATATGCCTGCACAACTGGGAGTCACAGTGTGCCGGCTAAGGACATCCTAACTGTTCGTAATTTTGATGATGTATTTTCGGAGGAGTTACCTGGATTGCCTCCACACCGGGAGATTGAGTTTGAAATTGCTATTGTTCCTGGTGTTAGTCCGATTTTTAAAGCCCCTTATCGTATGGCTCCGATTGAATTAAAAGAGCTAAAAATATAATTATAGAAACTGTTAGATAGTGGCTATATCAGTCCGAGTGTATCTCATTGGGAGCATCGGTATTGTTTATGAGGAAGAAATATGGGTCCTTACGGCTATGTGTTGACTATCGTGAGTTGAATAAAATCACGACTAAGAATAAGTATCTTCTGTCGTGTATTGTTGATTTATTTGATCAATTGTAAGAATTTTGGGTGTTCTCGAAGATTGATTTGAGGTCTGGTTATTATCAGTTGAGGATTAAGCCAAAAGATGTGACTAAGACTGCTTTTCGGATACATTATGCCACTATGAGTTCCTTGTTTTGCCTTTGGGCGTTACGAATGCTCCATCTGCTATCATGGATCTGATGAATAGGATGTTCAGACCATATCTGGATAAATTTATGGTAGTATTTATTGATGATATCCTACTATATTCAAAGGATTACGAGGAACACGAGATTCATTTGAAGATAGTACTTCAAATGCTCCGTGAGGAGAAATTATATGTTAGACTAAGTGTAAATTCTAGCTGGAGAAGGTGATATTTCTGGAGTATGTAATTTCTGATGGTGGTATTTCTATGGATCCAAAGAAGGTGGAGGCTGTTACAAATTCTAGTAGGCTGACTTCTGTGACGGAGATTAGGAAATTTCTGGGCATGATAGGTTATTACAGGCATTTTGTAGAGAACTTTTCGTAAATTACTATGCCTCTGACTCAGTTGCTGAAAAAGAAGGTTAAATTTGAATGGACTGAGAAATTTGATCAGAGTTTTCAGGAGTTAAAGGATCGCTTGACTACTGTTCTGGTATTGGTTATTCCAGAGGGTTCAGGAGGTTTTAAGGTATACTATGATACCTTTAAGGTAGGTTTGGATTATGTACTGATGCAGCATGATAGAGTTATAGCTTATGGGTCTAGGCAACTGAAAGTGCTTGAAAAGAATTACCCTACTTATGATTAAGAGCTCGTTGCTATTGTGTTTGCCTTAAAAATTTGGAGACACTATTTGTATGGCAAAAAGTTCCTTGTGTATTCTGATCATAAAAGTTTAAAGTACCTGTTTGCATAAAAGGAACTTAATATAAGGTAAAGGAGGTGGCTTGATTTCTTGAAGGACTATGACTATGAAATACAGTATAAGCCATGGAAGGCTAATATAGTTGCGGATGCATTGAGCCATCGATCGGGGTATGTGGCTATGTTACAAGTCAAGCAGATGGAGATGTTGGATTGTTTGAAATAGTGTGATAACTAACGTTATACTAAGGGTGAGAGGATGCTCCTGTCTCATTTTCAGATTTGACGGGAGGTAATTAGCGAAGTTAAGGAGAAGCAAGTGAATGATTCATTTCTTGCGAATATTCTTAGTGATCTAAATATGGAATCTTGAGCTGATTTTAACATTCGGACTGATGGGGTATTGAGGTTCAGAGATCGATTTTATGTACCGAATGATGGGAAACTTAAGGAGAAAATTTTGAAGGAGGCGCATTGGTCTCAGTATACAATCTACCCTGGGACGAATAAAATGTATCAAGATCTAAAGAAAACTTTTTGAAGAAGAAATATGAAGAAAGATATTATGACTTATATGGAGAATGCCTTGTATGTTAGTAATTGAAAGTTGAAAGGAAAAAGCCTTCTAAGTTGTCACAACCAATGCCTATCTCGAGCTGAAAATGGGAAGATATTATTTGGATTTTGTATCAGGACTGGTGAGGACTCCTATGAACCATGATTCCATTTGGATTATAATTGATCGGCTGACAAAATCAACCCACTTCTTAGCGATCAGGATGACATGTTCTCGTAACAGACTGGTCTAATTATATGTGAATGAAATTGTGAGGTTTCATGGTGTGGCGACCCGAGCCTGAAAACTCAAACACGTGGCTCGAGCCGCTCACACGAACTAAAAATTTAAAACAAAATATCACAATTCCACATTTCAAACATTTTCATTCATTTGAATTACTACATCTTGATAACCCAACAAAAGAGAAATACATAAATCGCAATGACAAAATAAATCTCATCATCCGACTATCAGGACCATCTTCTCATGCGTTTTCCTCCAAGCTAAATGCTGTGAACTTAATCTGGAGCCAAGAAAACACAAGGGTGAGCCAAAGCTCAGCAAATGATATAATTAAAAACGCTAACAACAATAAAATGTCGGATATCATCTACCAATGTCTCAACATACTCTGATAATCTACTATATTCGAGACAGATTGCAACACGTCGTAAATACGACTCTAGGCAAATGGGTCCCATAAAACCCGAACATCCAAAAATAACAAGAGTGCCAATAAACAACGGTAATCCCCTGGAATCCGATCTCAACGTTGATTGGGGATTTCCCTGGTCCATATGTCAGCGAGAACGACCTGCATACTCACGATAACAATACAACATGGATTCCACTGAATCTGAGTATCACAAGATCCATACAAAGATATTGCCACCATAACAAATGAGGTACTCACAATCATAGAACATATCAAGGAATCATCCGGATCTTATTCCGCCATTGTGAACCAAAGGCTGCGTATATCCCCCGACAGCTGGGTACTTGCACGGGCTACCTGATGCTCGCAAGTTTGACCTCCAACCAAATCCATGGTCCACAGAGACTCTGCCCCACAAAGTACAGACGTCTCCCGAGCATGCTCAATATCATGCTCCTCTTCCAACTCTACCAGTACGGAAGACAACTCACACGTCAAACCCAGCATCTCCCGCCATGATATCCTCGATATCATGATCTACAATGTTCACAGGGCCATAAGCATCCCGCCACACTAGGTAACGTACCTCCATCCACCAGGATACAGAAATCAGTATCGGATAAGTGTAGACCACATTAAAGTACTAAAGCCTCCCATTTGACCAAATACTTCAATGTTTTCACACACTCTCCTCAACCTTGACCGTAAGAAGCCAACGAACTCAATTACTCACACATCGAGTATAACTCAAAGAATGCTTTACAATCTCAATGACAGAACGTCATTCGGTGTTGATCAGACCGTACTCACACCATCAAATTGAACACAAAGAAATGTATCTCAAAAACATCCAAAGGAATTACAAGGATCGAAATATGATCAGTTCAACCGCCTCACTATTCTTTTCATTTTATTTCGAAGCGATGCCTACCACTAAGGCTAACAATATAATTTATTTCAATTTCCATCCCCAACAAATTAATTGGTAATATTTATTTTTTCATACCATCAGCATAACTCCGAACATAGGCCAATACACTTTTATAATTACAACATGCGCAGACTTTAAATATTCTCTATGCTCTTTACCATACATTAACATACATATATATATNTTAGGAGTCAGAAAAGTAATATTTATCATTATTTATAGAGTATAATATATTGTCAGTCTACTTATAAGTTTTAAATAATAGCATATAACTTGGATTATAAGATAAAAATTTATAGTCTCATGTATATTTTTATATTGTAATAGGTTTTGATAACAAATTGGTTTATGCTAGTATTGGCATTTATCATATTGGGATACTTATTTTGTGGCCAATGGGCCTTTATTTGTTGTTTGTATGAGCATGGTGTTGGACTGTAGTTTGGAGATGATTTTTCCTTCATATTTTATTAAGCTTGAGATGCCATACATATATTATTGATTTATCTAACGTTTTTTGTAGGGTCGTAACCCACTTTGATTTATTATTTAGAATGTCATTATATTTGTGCTTCATACGGTGGTTATTACATCTATTATCGGACCTAAAAAATTTTACAATATTAAATTCTCTATTTCATTATGCCTTTGATATGCCAATTGTTCTCTCAGGGTAAAATTTCTTCCTTACTTGGTTCATAAATTATGCAAATAGGGATTTTAGGTCTAGTAGATCAAGGACAACATAAGTGCAAGTTTCATGAGCACTTTCGATGGAGCGAAATTATATTGGAGTCATTAACATGAGCTAATGAGAGTTTAGCTCATGTTAAATTTTTCTAGATTCGATCCGACTGAAAGTTGGATGATGTGAACAAGAATTCATCTCATTTTGAAATGATCATCTCCCACTTTCCACTGCCTCATTTGCTTTAATTGGAAGTTATTTCTACTTTCAAAAGCCCCAACCTCCTTACGTTTAGAAAACAACAGCAAATCTAATTTGAAAACATAGAGAACATTTTTTGAGAGCCAAAAAGTGCTCTCAAGAGAACCACCACTTCATTGTGAGACCTTCTTTCTTGTTGATTATGTGTGTTTAAATGACTTTAGATATCTCATTTATTTTCCGAGCCACATTATTTTCGTTAACCTACAATCCTACGGAGCTTTAATGTATAACTCGTACGTGGAAGGAAGAGTTTGGTCAACTAAAAATCTATTCAGAAAAATTAAAAGGCGTATGAATATCTATAAATTTACAAATTTAAAGATAGTTATCAATTAGCTTAGGGGAGTGTTTCTATTTATCATATTTGTTATAGTGAATTTTTAGTCGGTGATTTAAAGTTTAGATGGTTTTTCTTTGAATAATTTTTTTAAAAGTTTTTTCTAGTCACTGTACGGTATTGGGTTTTAATTTTTTTTTAATGCATTGAAGTTACAATATTTCTTCATATTTTGGTGATTGAATGATGATTAACATGACGAATTGCAGTTCTTTCGTACACATTAAAATTGCAATAATTTTTTAAATTTATAATTTCATGCATAAATGTACATTCGCTCCTTTCTAAATATTGATGAGTCTACATGCAGTTTTATTGAAAAGGAATGCCACGAACTCAAAATTACACACCAAATTCAAATAAAAAGAAACCTAAGTGATGCATAGGGTGGTTAACATTAATTAATGAATTGGATGGTCGGACGTACGTACGTTCTTCGACGGAAATCGCAGCATGCATACATGCATCCGACTGAAATTTATTATCAAATCACTCCGACGAAGATCAAAACCTTCCACCCGATTCATTAAATGCTTCAATCATCTTTTCTTGAATTTCGTTAAGGAACGGTGTTCGTCGTCACAGCGAGGCTCTTGTTGATCGATGGATAGACGGGGACGAGCTCTCAAGAGCTGAAACTCTGCATGTTGGCCCGCCTTTTTGTTTCATCGTCAAAGTCTTCCGACAACCCTCTCGAGGACTCGAATTCTTCGTCGTCGTCGTCGTCCCTCTCCTTCACCTCTTCAATCCTCTCGCATGCCTCCTTGATATCCAACCTCTCGTCGACATTGCTCTCGCAACAAGCCAATCCAACACCCAGCAACTTTCTTATCTCCCCCTCGGAGTTCCGCGTCGCGGTTTCTCCCATATTTTCATCGACCGCGCTGTTCGACTGGCATTTCTCGCTTATGGCGTTTACCCAGCCGGTGAGATCCCCCTGATCAGCTCCGCTCTGTAAATAGTTAGCTGGAAATTCCCCGGTAATGGCCTCGATGATCAAGATCCCGAGAGCCCAGACGTCGGTTTTCCTGTTGATGCGGCCGGTGTTGATGTACTCGGGGGATTTGTAGGCCACCATGAGCTCTTGAGCGCTCTCTTGGTTGATGACAGGAATTAGGGCATAGTCATTGAGGATGGGCTCAAATGATTCGTTCAGAAGAACGTTTGATGACTTAAGGTGTCCATGGGGTGCAATGAGAGCTGGCAGCTCTTTGTGAAGATATGCTAGCCCCCTCGCTACTCCTTTGATAATCTTCAACCGGGTTGGCCAATTTAGAGTTGATTGTCCTCGTGAATGATTTCCTGAAATAAAGGACACTGTTAATTAAACGATGACAGAATTATTATTTTTATAATCTATCTGGAAGCCAGTTGAAATTCTATTTTTTTTTCCCCAAAAACGTATAACCATTGAAAAAATAGAAATTCTTCTAAATGGGTGCAAGTATAAAACTATTTTTCTACTTATTTCTTGAGTAATTATAGCAATGGATTTTATCATTTTCATACCCAGAATGCTTCTTTTTTTTTTTTTTTTTCTATAAATTATTTAAGTAATTGCTATAGTATTTTAATGTATAAAATATAACACTTTTAATATTATTTATGCATATTACGACCTAGCTAAAAGGGAAATATACCATGAAGGTGACCGGCCAAGCTGCCCTTCTGAACAAAATCAGAAACCAAGAGCTTCTCCTCTTTCCTGAAGTAATAAGCAACAAGCGGAAGTAAGTTTGGGTGGCTTAACCTCCCGATCCTTCTCATATGCTCCTGAAACTCTTCCCTCCCCACGTTATTCATTTTCTTGAACCTCTTCACCACCGCCATGGCGCCGTCGGTCAAGTTAACCTTATAGGAAGAACCAAAGCACCCGCTGCCTAATATTTCCGCTGACGCCCTGAGCAAATCCGGCAAACTAAACGTGTCCCTGTCTTCTCTTATGAAGCAAAGCTTTCCGTTCCCGCCTTTGTTCCTGGCGTTCCCGTTGTTGTGATGTGATCCTTCGTCGTGGCGGTCTCTGCCGCTGACGACCGCCACTTGTAGAGGAAAACTGGAAGAAGGATGAGCCCCATTCGATTCCTTTTGTGGGCGTTTCCTCCGTAAAGTCAAAAGGATTGCCAGAACAGCCACCACCACTGCCACAACTACGGCTGCTATCATTGTGGCCACGACTGCCGTTGATTTGTGTTGCCTAGGCGATGACGATGACATTGGGGTTGAGTTTTGATGATCAGGAGTTGAAGGTGTACATGGGTTTAAGGGTTCTCCACATAATTCTTTGTTCCCTGCTTCATGCAATCCAATATTTGGTTATAGCATAAGACCAACCAATAGATTGCCATAAAATTCTAAGTGTATTACAATTCTCAGGTGTAGAAATAAGAAAAATCAATATATATATATATATATGAAATAAGAAAAATCAATATATATATATATATATGTCAGAAAATTAGTTTATTCAAAACGTTTAAACTATAATTTTTTTTAAAAAAAAGAAAAAGAATTCATACCCTAACACATCATTTCTTATAAATTTCGTACTATGAGCACAAAAATATAGATTTCAAAGAAGAATTAATCTCCATGCATGCATTTCTCTCAATCTGTTTACTAAAGTTGATCGCTGATGTATAATAGCAGTCATCATGGCTCTACTTGTAGAGTTATCCCTGGCTTCAAACCATGGAAACCTAGCTCTTGCCTAATACATGAAATTACTCGAATTTTTCTCAAATCCTATGCATATGGAAAATTTTATACATTAGATTGTCCTAAATTTATCATGGCTCCAAAGAGACCGTAGAATCTACATAAGATATTCGGAAAACAATTCTATGGTAGGTGAGGAACGGAAGATGAAAATCACCCTGTCCGAGATTGAACCGGCACTCAAATGCCATAAACGCAGCAAGAAAGTGCACTACATCCTAAAGATTGGGGTTCTACAAAATCGAACTCGTAATAAAAGACCAGAAAGGAAAGGAGCTATACACAAACCTGCAAAGGCATCAGGTTCAATCTTAGCAAGACCTTTTGGAATTGGACCTTCCAATTCATTGCTTGACACATTGAACTCTTTGAAAGATGTCTGCTTGAATTCTGGGATCTTACCTTCAAACTCGTTCTCCTCAAGCCTCAATTCCACCAACTTACCTAACCCCGTCAACGAAGCTGGAATCTCACCACTAAACTTGTTGTGAGCCAAATGCAGCTTCCTCAACCTCTTCAAACCTTCAAAGGCATTATCATCGATCTTCCCTTCGAAATAATTATAAGATAAAAACACCGCTTTCAGTGCCCTTAGCTTCTTGATCTCAGGCATGGATCCGCCGAAATTGTTGTGCATGACACTTACAGCCCTAAGCCGCGATAAATACAAAAGAGAATCCACGTCGATTTTCCCCGACAATCCCATATTCTCAAGCTTTATCCCATAAACGTTCCCACCTCTGGAACAGATAAGCCCCACCCAATTATTCTGACTACCAAAGCATGGGAGTTTCGAGGGATCCCAGGAAGATAACACGCCAGAACTATCGTTAATGGATTGCTTAAACTTGAGGAGGGATTCCACGTCCGATGGCTTACTATCGGAGGTGGTTAAGGACATGAGAATTAGAACAAGAAAGAATGTTTTACGTCCAAAAGCCGGCGTCGTAGTTGATATTGTTGCAGTCGGCAACATTTTCCCTGCCTTTACAGGGGCTGCCATTGTTGAGATTGCCGGATGCTTTCTTGTCGTTGCAGCGGAATGATCTTGAAAGGGGAGAAAATGATTTTGATGCATGGACAGATAGGAAACAGAGAGGAAGAGAACAAAGGAGTGACGGAGAAAGAAATAGAGTGAGGCTAAGAATAGGAGATGGCTAAATAAAGACGAATTGATTGAAGAGATCAAAGAAAAGTGTGGTGTTATTGTGAGAAAAACTTGCGTTGTTGTCCGCATGGAATGAAATGTCTTCATGCATGCAAAAACGAGAGGATTTCGGTCTGCCCCTGAATTTCACAATATATCGGTGTAATTGCATAAATTTCTCCAGCAGTTTTGCCAAAACTCAACTTTTTTTTTTTTTTAAATTACCCCCCTTTTAGGCATGAAATATTTATTTATTTATTTATTTATTTTATTAAAAAGTACCAAAGGATTGAAGTGAGTTTCCTTCCTGCGAGTTTGGAGGACAGCAAATCCTAAATTAGGGCAGGTGCAACATCGTATGACCGTCACAGCGGCTTTAGCCCGAGTGTGTTTTCTCTATCTTTCTCATCTCTAAAAATTTCATGAGAAATACGTAAAAAATAGACACAATATTCTTAGATAATAAACTAGCACACATGCGTCAATTAAACATAAGTCATACGTAAATTTTATTTTTATCCTACATCAAAGCACCTATTATGCACACATTAGGCTCCACAATTCTAGGACAAATACATACAAATGTTGTTCCAAAGTATTTAGGCACAATAATTCTATCTCAAACACACTCATCATGGTTCTTGTGGTAATCAAATGTCCTCTCAATCCACTCTATACTTAAGTTTCTCAATAGAGCCCAAACTTTTTCTTAAAATTTTTACTTAATCAAATTAGTTATTAACATTTTAAACCATATTTATTATCCAAGTATTGCAATTTCACTATTTAGATAAACACATTATACAAGACACATGACACCAAATGATGTTTCCCGAAGGTTACATTGCCACTTTTTCTCTAAAAATTAATAATCTATTTAAAGATAAACAGTTAAGTTTTAATAATTTTAACAATATTTAAATAGTTTTTAAAATTAATTCTTTTATTTTCATAAACAATTAATTATCAACCAGTTATTTTGATATCAACTCAAATTTAGAGAAAATAAAAATTGCTCCTAAACCTCTTTTGATAGATTTACATCAAATTATTTATGGGTTGATATGTACTCCCTATCAATTCACGACTCATATCAAGTATAGTTTATTGTACACATAATTACTCCGATAGTACTAAAATATGATATTTTGACATTGTTTTTTATTTTGAGTCTTTGGGCATATATTATGATTTAAGAGACCACATTATATAATATGAGCATAATATTATTTTAGCCTTGCATTTTCTAATGTCAAAAATAACCAAGAGCCAACTTAATGTGTATGGTTCGTACAACAAAGTGAGAAATTTTATTGATTATTCCTAATGAACTCTCTAGGACAAAATTTATACTTTTGATGCCCCCTCATTGCAAAAATAAAGGGTAACCATATGATCGTGGTTGTATGAATATTTAAATTATTTCCAGCCAATAAATCATCATCCATATTTTAAAATTAGTTTTGAAATATTAGATTCTAACACTTTCAATTTGTGGGTGAGCCCCCCGGGGTTCACGTATCAAATAACAAATATAATGAGACACATGGCACCGAGGGATGTTTCTTGGAGAGATAAATAACCACTATTTCTCTTTATATTAATCAAATATTTAAAAAAAGAAAATTAAGATCCAATTATTTGACTGGGAAGCTTCTCTCTTTCGTCTCTGTTTTTGCGTATTCGTCCCTCTCTCCTCCTTTTTCCTTTCTCTTCTCCTTTTTCCTTTCTCTTTCCTTTTGCAAAGTGGCTTTGCTGTGTATTTATAGTGGAAGCCGGGTCGTTGGGGAGTGGACACGTGCCGTCCATCCAACGGTTGAGGTGCTGGACCACTGGCTTTCTTTAGTTCTGCTGACGTGCGGGAATGGCATGCGGACGGCGCCGCTGCAGCCTTTGCATGTGTCAGGTGTGCAGGATTTGGATATCTTCCTCGATTTGACTAGGCATGCTCTGCGGATGCGGCGACTGGCAGTAGACATAGGCTTTCTTGGAAACCGTCGAAATAGGCCAGTTGGCATTCCAGGTCATGGACGGGCGGTTCTCGGACGGCTGCGAGTCCCTTTGCAAGCTCGTGGTCTTGAGAGGAGTGAACAGCTTCTTGCGAAGTCCTCGGGAAAGTCTGAGAGATTCTTCTTGACTTCTTGGCCGCTCGGGTGGTAAGGAGTCTCCTGGGCTCTCGGCCCTTGGACCATTTGACCTGCTCGCGTGATTCCCTCTGGGCCTCTTCTATTTGGGCCGTGCCTTTATGGGCCTTTATACTGGGGCCCAACAGATTTGTAGATTCGTTTGTCAATATCTGTCACGGATATTGATTTTATTAGTGAATTAAATAATTAAATTTTAGTATTAAGGATTTAAAATTGAGTTTAAATTAATTTCAAAAATAAGATAAAAAAATTAATTTTGAAACGTGACAGACTCTTCGGGTTGCCGTTTCAATTGCGCAACGGTAAGTCCTAGCCCGGTAGATGTCATCACCACAATCCTTGCCACTGGTTGTTGATCTCTTGACTGTAAAATATTATCACCATTCGTAAAATATTATTACCAGCAATAATCACAAATATTCATTACCTTTCATCAATTTATATTTGTTAGGTGTATACTGGCATATTCCGTGACCGTTGTTGGTTGTTAGTGTGTGTATCTCACTGTGTTGAGAGATCTACATCACTCCATGTTTGAAGGTTATCTGTTGGCACTTCCATGCTTGACGATGGCATCTCTTGATATCTATCCCTTGTTTCCCATGCTCAAGCCCTACTTTCATAAAAGCAAGATTTCGGGGCACGCTTGATCCGCACTCGAGCCCTGATTTCAGATAAGTCGGAGCTTTAGGCACGCTTGACTCGTGCTTGAGTGCCGATTTTAGAGAGGCTAGGCTCCAAGCATACTCAACCCGAGCTCGAACATAGATTTCAGAGAAGCCCAAACTTGTTGCACTCTCAAGCTGCACTCGTGTATTAAATTCAGAGGACTCAGTGCCTGTAGTGCTCGAGCGTTAAATTCAAAGGACTCAACGCCCCAAAACTCGCTCGAGTTACACTCGATTGTTGAATCTAGAGGGCCTTGCCCCAGGAGCTCGCTCGAGCAAGGCTTAAGCGGCACGGCACACAATTTCCAATAACTATATCTTTTAACCTAGTTTTTGAGCTCCACTATATACAGCTGCCTTTCTTTTTCTTTCTGCATGAATTTTTTGTCTCTTTTTTTGATCATTGCTCTTGACTTTCTCTCATATTTTTGAGCCTTAAAATTATGTTAAGTAGAAAAAACTTCATTTATTATATATGCTAAACTTCTGAGCTTTCTCATTCTCTCAATTGATTAATCACTTCATTTCCTGGCCTGTAAACCCTCGTGAGTGATGTGGATAGCATGAAAATTGAGTTCCAATGGTGTATGGCATTTCGACGGCATAAGAAGGAAGATTAACAAGAAGATCAGAAGGGATTTGATTTCGTTACCGTGAGCAAGTTCAATGAATTTTTTGGTAAGGATCACAAAACGGGAGTAAGTTGATTAGGATAGCGCGTCTATACCACCAATCTGTAAGTTGATTTTCTTAGTACATATCTTTCATAACCGTGGAGTTCGGAGGGTTTTATTCGATAGCCGTAATTATCAAGATTTTTTTTCTCCAATAAAAATCTCATCTTTTTACTACTCTTATATTTTAATTGTATATTAAACACTGGTTGATTCATCTGCACACAATTATACTTTACGTGTATTATATATTTATACTTTTTTACTTCCACAATTATTGAAAAGGGGTCAAAATTTTCGCGATTTGGAATGTATAGTTCTTTTCAATATTGTAATTATTATTTTTTATACTCATCAAATATCGAGAATATTTAATCAAAAAAAAAAGTGCAAAAAACTTTCTAGGATATACTTTTTGTGGTAAATATTTTTTATTGGTAAATATTCTACATGAAGAAACGCAGTGTTACTTATCTAGTGTTTGTCCTCTTCTTGCAGGTGGGTCATTCTTTCTTCAATTGAAGCATAGATGCGTCAATCTCTTAAATAATTATTTCTTTCGAGATGTTGTCTAGGAATTATTATGTGAGAACCCAACAAATCTATTTGTGATAAACGTTAAGATTTTCGGTTGGAAGTAACTGCCGTCGGTTTGGATGAATCAATAAGGAAAGATGATGGTGACAGTGATGAAATTAAACACAGGAAGACAATTACAAAATAAAATATGACACAAAATTTTACATAAAAAATTCTCTTTTAAATAATAAAAAAAAATCATGGGATTATGAGTTTACAAATCTTCACTATGTAAAATTTAGTTATACAAACTCCAATACAAGAATCTGACGTCTTATATCAATGGACCCGAGTAGTAGTAAAAAACATCAGAGTAAGTGTAAGGCGCGCCCCGAGCCTGAGTCACCCGACCCGACCCGGGACCGCTACGCAGAAACCCAAAATCATAAATGATCTCATAAATGCATCACTAAATAATACATATTGATTTTAATTCCCATAATAAATGTTCTACATATAATAAATGCTTATAAAAATCTAAACTCTGGGAATACAGTCCCAACAATAGAACTTCGATCAATAAAGTTAACTTTAATATTTCCAGTCACAAGCTTATCATCCCAAGATAGCCTCTATCCTGAAATTCTTCAGCCACAACTTGATTCCTTCTAACCTGTCATAACTTTACACTGGAGCCAAAAAAACGCAAGGTGAGCATAAGGCCCAGCAAGTAAATAAACAAAGAAATAATGGATTACAATCATGCGTCTCGGAACATTTTAACATAATAATTACATAGACAATTATCCGAGATTCAATAACATGTCGTATCAACGACTCAAAGCCATATGACAACAAGCTCAAGGATGCAAATTGGATTCCACCGAATCCGAGTAACAATCACGGCATAGGTTCCATCGAACCCTTCACAAATGAGGTCCCAAATATACAAGAGATCACGAAAGTCTCCTAGGACCTTATACATCACTGTGAACCCTCAACTCACACACCCGACCCACAGCGGGTAACATCAAGGTTCCGGTGCTCGCAAGTTTGACAAGCGACCCTATGGTCTCATGATACTTGCCAGCCGTAGTGTACAAGTACCGATCACACTCTCGTTATCCCGTCGGATAACATTCGCATATTCTGTGATCCTCTGATCCACAGAATATACATATCATTATCAAGTCAAACCCAGCACCACCTTGGCTCGATATCCACTGATATCTCACAATCGGTTCACAGGATTATAAGCATCCATCCAAACGACCTCAACCTCCCGGAATATGGATCCAGTATCGGAAAAGTGCAGACTACACTAAGGTTTCGTAGCCTCCCATTCGACCCGACACCTTAGTGTTTTCATACGGTCTCCTCAACTTAGCCATTGAGTGCCAATAAATATACGCACACTAACGAAGTCGACACAAAGAATAATTTACTAGAATTCATGAATGAAATACGAGAATACTCATAATACAAAACACGCTGCCAACCCATCATATACACTTATATATATATATATATATCCAAACACATATAACCACACATTTATTTTAGCATATATCTATATATATATATATTCATACCCACATATTCCACCATGGCCCAATTCATCCTAGCCCAACACCACACACACACATTGAGCTCAGGGCCCAATCACCCACAACCCACAACCACACACACACACATTGGGCCCAGCCCAATAACACACACACACATCCACCCTTCAACACACACACACATTGGGCCCAGCCCAATCACACACATACTACCAGGTCCACGGCTCACGGCTGCATTTTGCTGCTCTCTCCACACACACGCACAGTGCACACCTGCACAATACCCACCGTATACACACACCACACGCATACGTATATGCCTACACCGAATACACCCAACAATATACACACTCCACGTGCACTGTACATACACAAGCGCCCGCACCGGCACCGGCACCGCCACGCATGTACACATACACACACATACGTATACAATTACATATATATACATATACACTGCATAATTACTTGGCCACATACACACAGCCACGCACCGAGCACTGAGCACTCACGCACCGTGCACAACACCACCATCCAGTCAGCCAACAGAGCACGAAGCTCTGTTTCGCCCAATTTCTCTTTTATTTTTCCATTTTTATTACAGATTGACAACAAAATAGGAAAGAAGGATTTGATTACAGAGAAGGAGAATTTACTTTGCAAGAGGGACGTTTTTAACTGACAAAAGAATGGGGAAAGGAAATGATGGGTATTCACTTGCGAATTGAAGAGAAATGACAGAGGAGAGATTTCACTTGCAATTAGAGAAGAAATGACAGTAGAGGAATTTCACTTGCCTGATTTCACGATTCCAGAACACGGCTTGGGTTCGGCTTCACCACGGCTCCGGTTTCGCCTTCAGATTTGCGAATCAGCTTCAGATTTTGGGAATCGGCTTCAGTGGAACAAGACACGGCAGCGACGAATTTGGCAACGGCGATGGAAAAAGACGCCTCAAGTGTGAACCACACCTCTCGTTTTCTCCCACTCACAGCCGATTTCTCTCTTCCACTTACCATCACACACCCACGAATGCGAGGGTTAAGCTGCTGTTGGAGAATATGTGAACCGAACGGCCCCTCTGCAGAGGCCGTTGCGAGCGAGAGAACCGGGAAACGAGGGAGACGAGGGGAAGTGGGGAGAGGGAGAGGGATGGAGTGGGGACGAAGAAGCAGAAAAGAAACATCGAGAAGGAGGTGAGGTGGCAGGGTATATATACATATACACTGCATAATTACTTGGCCACATACACACAGCCACGCACCGAGCACTGAGCACTCACGCACCGTGCACAACACCACCATCCAGTCAGCCAACAGAGCACGAAGCTCTGTTTCGCCCAATTTCTATTTTATTCCAGAACCATTTTCACAACATTCTCCACATATACCCAATCTCAACAGCATCTGGAGAAGTGAAGGAAAGAAGGGGCAGATTTGCAATATACGAAGATTGCTTGCAAGAATGAGAAGGAAGTTTTACTTGCAAGAATGAGAAACGTTTTACTTGCCTGACAGAAACGGCTAGGGTTTGCAACGGCAAGGGATTAACGGCGACGAGGGTTTGCGGCGATGGTGACACGAACTGACGACGGTAACGGCAACGGCTTCAACGGCAGAAATCGGCAACAGCGGCGGCTTCGACTGCAGCAAGGGTTTGCGATGGTGGCTCCGGCACCGATTGACGACGGCAACGCTCTCTTCGGCAATGACGACTACGGCTCCGGACGACGGCGACTCTGGAACTTCAATTGCAGAGGATCGGACGACCCACACCCCCAATTTATACACCCACAATTTGGCCGCCCGATTAATTGCACGGATTTGAAACCGCTTGAAAATCGAATGGTGAAACGGCAGAAGAAATTAAGAGGAAGATGAGTAACGGAAGGGAGAGAGAGAGAGAGAGAGAGAGAATGGCGGGAGAGAGAGAGAACCGAGAGAGAAACCGAGAGGGAGAGGCGAGAAATGGGGGAGAAGAATCGAGAAAGAGGGAAACAGAATTATTACTTACCTTTTAAACGTTTTATTAAATCAATTTCTATTTTATTCCAGAACCATTTTCACAACATTCTCCACATATACCCAATCTCAACAGCATCTGGAGAAGTGAAGGAAAGAAGGGGCAGATTTGCAATATACGAAGATTGCTTGCAAGAATGAGAAGGAAGTTTTACTTGCAAACGAGAGAGATGTTTTACTTGCAAAATAGGAAGATTACTTGCAAAAGAGAGAGTAGTTTTACTTGCAAACGAGAGAGATGTTTTACTTGCAAAATAGGAAGATTACTTGCAAAAGAGAGAATAGTTTTACTTGCACACAAGAGAGATGTTTTACTTGCCTGATGATCAAAATGATTAGGGTT
>JAODPA010098984.1:0-21715 GCA_025585075.1 Nepenthes mirabilis
TATAAATTTCAACGCATCAAATATATTCTCGGGGTGCTTTTGTCATTTTTCAATGTTGTCTTCAGTTTATCTCGAGCTGCATTGATAATCGTCGAAAAAATCTGGGGAATATCTTGTGGGGCGGATTTTTGGAAAATCTGTTTGTTACATTCTTTCTAGATGAAATAGACTGTAGCTGCAAGAGTAATCCTTTTAGACCGAGCCATAAAATTCTTTCCTTTTCATTTCTGGGCCGCCCAATCAATGTTTTGTTTCCAATCAGGGTAGGGTCACTGAATGCCCGCTTTCCTTTGGATTCAGGACCAAAGATCTTTAGAGAATGAACATGAAAAGAAAATATGTTTGTGATTTTCATCAGCCGAGTCACAAAGGATGCATTTAGAAGAGAGATTGGGAACCCCATGGATGTGGTCAGTAGTACTTTTGTTTTGGTAATTATGTCAGTAGTACTTAGCCTACCTTTAATGGCCAACCAGAGTGTGAAGGCATGAGCAGGAATATGGAAGGGACCCCAAACTAGTTTAGTCCATGTCAAAGTCGGCTTGTGAGGATGGATAAGAAAGTAAGCAGATTTAGATGAAAATTTACCATCAGCATTGTCATCCCATCTCACTGAGTCGGATTTTTTTTTTTGACGATGTGGGGCCGAATTGGAATCGTGGCCCTAGAGATAGATGCTCTCCCTTCTCTCTAGCGTCCCGTTTTGCCCTGGCTTCCGGTGGCTGTAATTTCCATCTCTGTTGGCGGCCGAAACGTCCTCCTCTGCTGGCACCACTGTGAAATCTCGACCCTCTCGTCCAGCTTCTCCATTTCCTTCATTCCTTTTTTATTTATTTCCCTTTAACTGTACCATTGACGCTGGTTTCGTTCTTCATCCTCATCCACCTCTTCTTCTAAGGATTGGTTTCATCCCGTTCCATATCTGTTTCTTCCATTGCTGCCAGCGCCGATTAGTTCCAATCTCCTATTTCGTTGTCCCCATTTTTTTCCGAACCTTTTGCGTTTTCACTCTCCCCTCAAATCGATTTGCTCGCTCTGTTTTGTGGTGAAAAATCGTGGTAGAGAGAGAAATTCTCTCTTCTCTCTAAGATTTCAAATTCGAAATCATCCCTGCCGCTCCCCCGGCTCTGGCGGCACCGTTGCCGGCCATGGCCGGCCTCTTGGGGATCCCCTCCGGTTCTCCCACTGACACCGCTTCCCTTGTCTCCCTATCTCCTCTTCATTCACCGTCCTTCGACTCAAAATCCATCAGCCTGGACTCTGTTCCTTTCCCTCCTCTGAGGAAGAACAACGTTTCACATCGCTCTGCCCCTGACGCTTCCTTCTTGGCTTCTACGAAGCCCAAGGAGCTTCGTATTAGTAGTGACAATGGCGCTGTTATTCGCAACTCTGTTAATGCCCCTTCTGCTAGTGCGTCCGAAATCCCTAACTGCTTTCAGCAATCGGCCAAATCCTGGGCTCGAGTTGCTCAAGACAAAGGTAATTTTTCCTTTGATCCCCTCAAATATTTTCCTCCACCGTCTTAGGTTGGTCCCGACACCCCTCTTTCTCCTCCGGCTGAGGTCCTGCAACAGAGTGCCGAATTTTGGGGCTCCACACTGGTGGGCTTTTTCCTTGGAAAACCCCTCCATTTCTTGGCGGTGGACTCCATTGCTTGGAAAATCTAGGCAAGATTCGGGCTTCGTCACGTTGTTGCGAATGATAAAGGTTTTTTCTTCTTTAGTTTTGATTCTGTTACCCAGATGATGGCATGCTTGGCTAAAGGCCCCTGGGTTTTTAGGAGGAATTTCCTTTTTCTTAAGAGATGGGCACCGGGTATGATTTTGGATCAAGAATCCCTCATGTCCTACCCCATGTGGATTTCTTTGGTCAATGTCCCTATTGAATTTTGGACCCCTTTGGGCCTAAGCTGGATAGCTAGCAGGATTGGTAAACCAATCCAATGTGACCCTAGAACTGCTGGGATGGACAGTGTGCATGTTGCCAGGATCTGTATTGAGGTAGGCAAGGGCAATCCTCTTCCTGACAAAATTCGGCTCTTATCTGGTTCTGCTGATTCTACCAAGGTGGTGGAGGTTGAGATAGTCTACCACTCGAAGCCATTTCGACGTAGTTCTCCTCTACAAAGTAGAACAGGTGATGGTGGGGTTGGGAGCTCGATTCCATCCATGGACTCCCGCTCTGTTCATGCAATGGTTGAGGTTAAACAGGTGACCCCTGCTTCTGTTGAGCCACTGAAAAAACTGGTGTCTGAAACTGGGGATCATGGTGGCATAGAGGAATGTTCTTCTGAGCAAGCTCTATTGGCCATGGCTCAACAAGATCCCAGCTCCACCCGTGTCGATTTCAATGAACTGGATATTGTGCCTTCGTCCCATGTGGATGATTTTGTACATGTTCCGGAAGAGGCCGAAGTGGGCCTTAATGGTGTTCAATCTGGTGTTGTGGGTGCTGTCAAGACATCATATCCCCGGTCCTCTGTCTAACAGCTTCCCAGTGATCCTCATGAAGTATTCTTCCTATAATCCAAAATACTTACTTACCAAAAAAAGAAAAGATCCTCATGAAGTCAATTGCCATGTGCTGACTGTGGAATTGAATTCAGCTAATATTGATGTATCTGAGAGTGTGCTTCCTCTGGAATCCGTTGGTTCTTCGAAGCAGCGGATGGTTGTTCCTGCCCCCAGGCCTTGTTTGGATCCTGCTGTGCTTGAGTCTGGGATCATTTGTAGTGTTTTTTTGGGGAAGCAAGTATTTTGGATTAATGGGAGAAAAAATTACAAATATGATGTTTTATCGCCAAATATTTTGACTTGGGGATAAAACACACACTGTTGGGGCATACCCCGAGCATCTAGTACATTCAAAAGTACATAACAACCTCTAAGAGGACAACTTTCTACACAATCAAGTGAAGAAAAAATATATCACAACCCGTAGGGGAGTCGCCACATAACCCCCAGTAACCAAAACTCACTCCGGCGCAAGATCACTCCGGCCCATTGCACACCCGCCACAGGTAAGAAGCACTTCTGACCAAACACGCACTCCAGCATAAGATCACTCCGTCACTTTGCACTCCGGCCAGGAGCACATCGGAAAATCACTCCGCAAATGCACTCCAGAAGTTTCCACTCCGGATTCTGCACCACTCCGTCCCAAGTACTCCATCCTGCGACACTCCGTCCCAAGCACTTCGTCCAGTTTACTCCGGATTCATGCACATTCCAGGCGCACTTCGGCATAAGTTCACTCCGGCAATTTGCATTCTGGCCCAAAGCAGTCCGAAAAAATGCTCTCCTCATAATGCCGTCCGAAAATTTCAACTTCGGACTTTGCATCGCTCCGCCCCAGTAGTCTGTCCAATGCAGTCCGGTATTCATGCGCATTCCAAGTAAAGAAAGGAGCTGACAAATGCACTCCGTCCCAAACATGCCACTCCGGCATTTAGAGTACAATACGACACTCCGTCCTGATATTTTGCACTCCGTCCATAGGACCGCATTCCGTCCAAAACCACTCCGGAACAAGGCACTCCGGATAAGGGACAAACAGCTCCGGAAATAAGACACTTCGACAAGAGCCATCTACTCCGTCCATTAAGAGCAAGACACACTTCGTCCAAATGCACTCCAGAAATCAATGTACTCCGGATAAGGAAGCAGATCCACTCCGTCCAAGGAGGACATGAAACACTCCGTCCATCAAGAACACTGGTTTTATAACGGACTCCAGCCAATGTCACGCCGTCCAGAAGCACACTGTCCGGTGACTCCTTACACTCCAGCAATCCGGCAAGATGCATCGCAAGGCCACAAACGAGCACCTAGGCAGCAGAGCACTCCGGAATCAACTGACTCATATGCACTCCGGCAAATGTTGCACTCCGGAATTAACTGACTTAATCATTCCGTCCAAAGGCGCTCCGGAACTTAGAACTCCGAAAAAGGAACAATCAACTCCTTATCAACATCAGAACATTTTTTTTTTGGTAAGTTATCAACATCAGAACGTATCCAGCGCTTTACAGATCCTCTGCACAGAACTCCAGATGTTGAAGGCAGAAGGCCACTCCGGTCTCAAGAGCAATACCGTTTACTCCGGACAATGAGACAGAATAACACCGGATATCCATCTATTCATAGAACTCCGGAAGTTGAAGGAAACAAAGCCACTCCGGCCTCGAGAGCATCTTCGACCACTCCAGCCAATGAGATAGAAATTACTACGGAAAACTCGGGATCATTTGTAGTGAGACGGCGAAGTCTCGTGAGTCTGGCATTGAGAGATTTTTGATGGTGGCTCTAGGAGCTGAACCAATTTTGCATCCCCACCAGCCCATAGGCCATTTGGAGTCAAATGTGCCTTCTGGTTCATATGCTTTTTTTTTTTGGTAAGTAAGTATTTTGGATTTTCTGGTTCATATGCTGATTCGCTGAATTGTGGGCTTGGTATCCCACCTTCAGCTACTGAAGAGTGTCCTTTAGTCGACTCTGTTAAACAGTCTTTTGATGTGTCTCCCGCTCAGGATTGGGACATTGAGCGTGACCCCGACGATTCTAGTTCTCAGTCCTCCGAGGAATGGACTGACGAGGTTATCGCCAAGGATCCTATGCGTTATGCCCTCCGATGCTTACTTGCAGAGAATGCTTCTCAGCTGCATTTTAAGTCCATCTCCATGGATCAACGTGATTTTTTGTTTGATTTCATTAATTCATGTTGGTCTGGTATGTCTGAGATTACAAAAAATTTATCCAGATCCTCCTTTCCATTGGAGGAGGATTTCCTGAATTGTCCTTCGAGTGCTTATTTTGAAGTCATTCGCTTGTTTGTCACTGCCATTTCCTCAAAGCCTCACATTGACTCCCTACCTCCTGATCGGAGGTCGATTATGTTAGACTTTCTAAAAGTCATGTTGAAATGGAACTCCACTTTTCCGTCTGATCAATTTAGCGATTTGGATGGTCTAGTGGAGGGCCTCCATAAGTTTTGTTAATTCATCCAGTCGCATATGCTGGAAACTCAATGGTTTTGTTTCGGTTGGAGATCATCCTTCTCTGTGTGCTGGATCAACTGTGGTGGTTTGTGAAGAATAGCTGGTTGATCCATGATGCTGGCAATGGAAACTTGCTATTGATTTGGTTAGCTATTCTTTTGGTAGAAGAACTTTTCCCGAGTGCCTTGTGCACACTAAAAGGCCGGAGTGGCTTGCGTGTGATGAGGCCGGAGTGGCCATTTGATGTTTCCGGAGTGGCTTTGAACTCTAAAGGTCCGGAGTGACTTGCATGTGTTGAGGCCGGAGTGGCATATGAGGCCGGAGTGCTTTTGACCGGAGTGACTCCGGGGTGACCTTTTGGCGAAGTGAGCTTGCGAACAATGAGGCTGTTTCGTGATGGCCGGAGCTGCCTTGCGCTCTTTCTGCTGATTAAGAGACGGAGTGATTATTAAGTGACACATAGCCCAAACGAAGCCTTATTGCTTCTCTAGAGAGAGAAGCTCCCGCTTCCCTCTACTTTTTCAAAATTCATTTGAATTTTGAACTGCCTGGGGCGTTGTCAGCAGCGTTTCCGCCTTGGGTGCCGGGCGGCTCCGGTGCCTGCCATGGCCAGGCTTCCGGTTGCTTGCCCGCCCCCCCTCACCCGGCTATCCGTCTCCATCCTTCCATCTCCATGCTCTGGAGTTCTCGGTCTCGGCGACATCGATGTTTTTGAAGTTCCCTGAGAGTTTAGATTTCTTTTTTCGCCTCCTGATTGGGACGAAGGCTCTCCATCTGTTGAAAATTTAGTGGCTGGGACCCTATGGCCTCTGCGAGTGAGATGGCTCTCTCTTTGAGTCCTCGCATCTCCATCCACCTCATTTCCTTTTTTCCTCGGGTTACGCTTAGGGTTTGATTTAGGCTCGTCTCTACCATTCCGGTTGGGATGGGGCTTTCGAAGGCCTGGACGCTGGCTCTGAGGTACTGATGCCTGGTTGTTCCCTTCTGGTGGACGGTTTTGGGGGATGCCGTGTCGTGCTGGTTTGGTGAAGCCTGGCAGATGCTCTAAAGCGCCAGCGTGGTCCTCTTGGATGCCTCTGAACTTTCTGGTGTGTTGGGGATTCCTCCTTGTGCTTCCATTTTTGGAGAATGGCTTGGATGCTTATGTTATGGACTGCAGCGTTTTGCTGGTCTCTGATATGTGGCTTCGGGAGCTACTTCCTCTGGATTTCTGGTGTGTCTCGCTCTTTGTTAGGCTTCGGTCTATTGAGTTGAGCTCTGGTGTCTCTGTGGGGTGCTTCTTTAAATTGAGGCTGCTGTATCTGGAGGCTGCAGTTGCTGGAGTGCTTTAGTGCCTTTCTGTGGGCCGCTGTCTCATTTTGAAGGTATTGGTGTAGCCGAATTTCTTGTGGTGCTGCTCTGTTGGTATGGTTGTGTGTCTCATTTGTTGATTGGGTTGGGGGAGCCTGTGTGTTTATGGACTGGGATCATTTTGCTGAGGGCAGAGCAGCGGATTGCCGAATTTCTTGGTTGCTAAATTTTTTTCTTGTTGAGGTGGTGCTGGTCTGCTTGCTGCTTTATTGTGGTGAGTTTATGTTGCAGTCCATCGGATTGCTTTTGTCTGGCTTCTACAGCCAGTTTATTGCTGTTGTTGCTTTGCAACAATGTTGCTTGGGCTCCAATCTGCATTGGCTGATCCCATCGGTATGTTCTGCACAGCCTACTGCCAGGAATGGCTTATTGGCGGTTGTAATTGCTGCCTGCTATTGGGGTAGTGGATGCAGACGGTTTTGTTGTGAACTGTCTTAGAATGGCTATGTTTGGCGGTTTGCTAACAGCTGCCTTCTGTTTGTCCGCGGGATGCTGCCTCTTTCTTTCATGAATTTGTTGGGTATGCAATTTGCTGTCTTGCGTTGCTGCTGACAGTAGGGTGCGGATCCCATCTTTGAGTGAAGAAAGTTGGATGCGGGTTTTTAGTAGTTCATGCTGCTGATGTAACATGGCCTTGATGTGGATGGGGTTAGGGCACGACCTGTCCTCTGAAGCATCTTTTTGGAGCTGAAGATTTGTACTTAATGAGAATGGAATGCAGCTTGCCTGAAGTTGGCGGCTCTGCCAATGTTGCTGCCCCTGAATTAAGAAGTAGGGTGTATGGCAGTTTTTGGAAGGCTGAGGTTGAATTGGCTGCTGTTGCAATTTTGCTGATGATGGTCTTGCTGCTGCACTGGGTGGAGCTGCTGTCTGACGCTCCAACTTGCTTGTTCGATTCTGATTCACATCGTGGATGTTGTGTCTGCCGGTGTGCTGTAAAGCTTGGATGAGCAAACTGGATTGCACAGGCTCTTTTGCCGGAATTGCTTTGCTGGCAAGGAAATTGAGCATTCCGGTTTCTGCTCTCTTGGATACCGGTTTTGTTTGAAGTGGCCTGCCTGGAATGGAATCCACTTCTGCTGCGGTGGTTAAATCGGCTTTGGTCGTTCCATTTCCCGGTATGTTGTTGATATGGGGTTACTCCCTTGCTGACGTGGAATGTTTGCGCTTGCCGTTTGCCGGTTTGGAGGGGTTTGGCAGGTTGTTTGGTGTCTTCCCTTTGTGGCAATTGCCGGAATCATTATGGATGACCTGCCCGGAATGGAATCCATCTTCTGCTGCGGTGGTTAAATCGGCTTTGGTCGTTCCATTTCTCGGTATGTTGTTGATTTGGGGTTACTCCCTTTGTGGCCTGTACTTGGTGATGATCTGCTGTCATTGCCCTGTGCAATTTTTGTTCCTTCGGGCTAACTGAGCTGCTGCTGGCTGTTGCCGCTGTGGTGAAGCACCTTCCCATCTGGTTTGACTATGATGAAAGGTGCTGTAAAATGCAGAAATGCTGAATTGTGGGCTGTCCGACTGTCTTTAACTGGATGTTGGACTTTTGATCTGGCAAAGCTGCGGTTATTGAGTTGTGTTGGTTAGCAGATGGTTGCTGAGAACATCATGCTCCCCTGCTGAAGGTTGCGCTGTAGACTGTGGGTTACAGGGAAGCTCGAAAGCTGGTGTGTAAGGCTGATGGGCCTGCTGCTGTAGGTTTTTGAACTTTTCCGTAATATTTTTCAATTCTATAGGGTTTGTAGATCGTGGGCCTCCTAGAGGCTTGTTTTGTACCTTTGAATGTACTTTTGCTCGGGGTATGCCCCAGTGGGTTATGTTTTATCCCCAAGTCAAAATACTTGGCGATAAAACATCATTTTTTGTAATATTTTTTTCTCCCATTAATCCAAAATATTTACTTACAAAAAAAAAGTGCTTATTAAGTGACAGAGTCCATTTGGACGGAGTGGCCTTTAGCATCTTGGTGGACTGAGCGGCTTGATGAGTCCGGAGTCCATTTGACTGATGTGGCCCTGCGCTGCTTGAAGGATGGAGTGGATTACAATCTCCTTCAGGACGGAGTGGCCTTCTGTCTCTTGAAGGCCAGACTGGACTTGCGTCTTTTTAGGACGGAGTGGATTGCGAGATTGAGTCCGGAGTGGTTTTTTTTAAGGCGGAGTGGTTTACGTGTTTTCAAGGCCGGAGTGGCTTTTTGAAGACGGAGTGCGTTTTGAGGCCGGAGTGGCTTCTAGATGCTGAAGTACATTTTGAGGCCGGAGTGGAATCTGAAGCTGGAGTGCCTTTACTCTCTAAAAGGCCAGAGTGGCATTTTGCAGCCGGAGTGCCTTAAGAGGCCAGAGTGTTTTTTGTTGCTGGAGTGCCTTTTGTGACAGGTTTCATGCGTCGATTATTGAACCTTTATAATTTTGTTGACTGTTGTCATAGGTTTAGGGGACTCCCCTCCTTCTATGTCTCTTTACTAAGTCGGTAAAACACTTGGCTAAGAATATAGTTTTTTGTACATTTTATTTTTTATTTTATGATGTTCCAGCTGCTCGGGGTATGCCATAGAATTTTATGCTTTTTATCTAAGTCATAATACTTAGAAATAAAGCATAGTTTGTGTAATTATTTTCTCCCGTTAATCCAAAATACTTAGTTACCAAAAAAAAAAGTGGTGAAAAATCTTCTTTTTTTCTTCAAATCTGCATTCGTCGTCATTGTGGTCTACTGAATGGTTTCCTTCTGGTAAGAGTCCATGTCGATGAAAGTACGAAGGTCTTCTACACCATATCCGAATACAAAGAAATGTCGTCCCTGTATTCCTTCATCTCCAGACAGTAATTCTTCCCCCCAAAGTTCTTGAATCTGTTCATTACCGATGAATCCATCTGCAATAATGGGTTCAAAAGTGATGGATTCTATGGATTCACATCTTTCGAAGCGTGACTTTCCGAGTTTTCAAGCCGCCAGAAAGGTGTCTTTTAAGGTAAACTCTTGAGATCGAGATTCTCATGTATATGCTGGTATCTTTGTTTCCCCTGCTACCCCTATTTTTCAAGCCGATCACTGCAAAGAAGAGGGGGGATCACGACATTCTGTACACCATGAGATGCCCTGTTCATCGATTGTGTCCTTTGATCCTATTGCAATTTCAAAATTGGAGTCAGAGTTGAATGATGTTAAATCCGCTGAAGGGGTTTTGGCATCCTCTAATAGTTCCTGTGAGGGTTTGAATTCTGAAGCCATTGGTTGCCTCCTGGATTCGGCTGGGTTCATCCCAGTTGAATTGCGTAATGTTCAATTTGGCAATTTGAGCGCATATGAATCGGGGGCTGATTTGATGCCAGGAGATCGCCTCTGTATTTCCAGACAAGGAAGTCAAATGGATGTTATTGCTCAGCATGAGATGCACGGTGAATGTGCTGGGGCTCCTATGGTTTCACCAGTGGAATGCAATCTGAGGGTGAGTATTTTAGGGTCGACCCAACAATCTCCTCAAAGGAGTGTGGATGTTGTTCCCAATTCTGATGCTCGATCGGGATTATCCATGAAGCACGTTGACGGTCCTAAGGGTATCACATGGTCCTCGGTGGTGACATCGGAGGTAAGTCTCAACTAAAATACTACCCTCCAAACCTTTCTAATGTAGAGAATACAATATTGTCTCCCCCTGATAATGTTAGACAACAAGGTGAGGAGATCTGGGGAACCACTTTAGTTGGATATTGTGTTGGCAACCCCATTCATTACAATGCCGTCAACAATATCACTAGAAAAATTTGGGCTCGATTTGAACTCCAACATGTGGCCGGGAATGATTTGGGGTTTTTCTTTATCCGATTCTCATCTACCCATATGATGGAGAAATGCCTTAATGGTGGTCCTTGGTCTATCGCTGGTCATCCTTTCTTTCTAAAGAAATGGCTACCGGGGATGTTGTCCAAAGAGGAGCATAAATCATTCCCCAAATGGGTGACGATGACTGGAGTCCCTGTTGAATTGTGGACTCCACTTGGACTGAGCTGGATTGCCAGTGCAATAGGGAAGCCAATTCGGTTAGATCCAGTCACTGAGAGGCTTGAAAGAATGGGGTTTGCTAGGGTCTCTGTTGAAGTGGGGGTTGATGCTCACTTACCTGACTCTGTGAAAGTCCGTTCGGGATGCCATGATGAGCACTCAGACAATCCATTCGTGGAAATTAAGTTAGCTTACCAATGGAGACAGCTAAAACAAACCAAGTCTGGTGATGTTGGCGCAAAGGCTCCATCTCCCAAACGATAGTGGGTCCCGAAGGAGGTGGGCAATAACCATCATCAGGTTCCGTCTGGCCCAATGCTCAAGACTTTGCTGAATAGCCAGGATGTTGCCCTTTCTTCTTCTGGCGAATCGGGTCATAAGGTTTTGGATACCTCCAACTCCTTTAGTGTCCTTCAGGGGTTAGCTAAGGCTGAATCACTTCATGATGGCACAAGCCCTCCAGATTTTATGGCGGTGGTTCCCATTTCTTTTTTTTTGGTAAGTAATTAAATGTATTAAAGTTTAAAGAAAATGTACAAAAGCTATGTTCTTAACCAAGTGTTTTACCGACTTGAGAAAAGAGACATAGAAATAGGGGAGACCCCCAAACCAATGACATCAGTCATTAAAAAGAAAAAAGGGTTTTTTTTTGGTAAGTAAGTATTTTGGATTATAGGGAGAAAAAATTACAAAAACATATTTTATCTCTAAGTATTTTGACTTAGAAGTAAAATATAAAAAGTTAGGGCATACCCGAGCAAACGGTACAACAGATAATACCAAAAAAGCCTCTAAGAGAACAGCGAAAAGAAAAAAAAGAAAAGAAAAAAGGTTACATTAATATTCGATCAATGTAATAAGAAATCCAGACGGCCAAAGTGAATGAAGAATCTTTTTTTTTTTTTTTGGTAAGCAAAAGTGAATGAAGAATCACCAAGCCACTACAGATCATCGTCACATCAGCATCATCAAGCCACATCGGATCAACACCATTTCTCAAAAGATCCGCATCCCACATTACTCCGGCTTTAAGAGTACAAAAGGTACTCCGGCTTCAAAATGCCACTCCGGCTTTAAGAAATGGTGGTTCCCATTTCTACTCCAATGTTTTTTTTTTTTTTTTTGGGAAGCAGTTTTCTACTCCAATGAATTCGATCGTTACTGACTTACCAAAAAAAAGAATTCGATCGTTACTGGATTAGAAACTTCCCTGAGGTCTGCTGAGATGAATAATGACCTGAAATCGCAAGGCGGACTTCAAGGGGATCGGTCGATTCATAGATGCCATCCGGAATCCTTTTTTTTTTTTTTGGTAAGCAAGTGTGTATTTTGGATTAAAGGGAGAAAAATTTACAAAAAATTATGTTATAACTCCAAGTTTTTTGACTTGGAGATAGAACATAATACGCTAGCGCATACCCCGAGCAGTTGGTACATCATAGAAAACCACAAAAACCTCTAAGAGGAGCAATCAAACAGAAAATAGAAAATGAACAAAGTCATTTTACAAAAACAGATTCAAAATCAGTTACCCCCGAGACGACCGGATTAACAACATCCGATCGCCCCACAGCAACTAACTACAGCAAAAAACAACATCCAATCCCTTGCATCCCGAGAGCTGGTTGCTGTAATACTCCAACATCAGCAGAGAACAATCTTCAACATTCAAACAGCAATGGGATCATCATTGAGCATAGGAGCTGCATCCTAATCATCCAACCGGATCTAGGACTAATCCAGCATCCACATTCAGCAGAGGGAACCAGCCCAGCTCCAAGACCCTACAGCAACCCATGCATCAGCCGCATTACGCCGTTCTTCAAAATTGGCCTCAAATCATAGCCACAGCAGCAGATATGCAAACCAGCTAAGCAGCGCTGGTCATCATCCTCAAAGCATCACCAATCACCGCCCTGCAAGGAAAAACCACAGCATAGCCTCATGCACCCACTACCCCAAAAGCAGCAGATACATCAGCAATTAAGCCACTCCTGGCAGCAGGCAGTGCCTAACTCTACACAACCCGGCCAAAAGGATCAGCCATTAAAGGATTAGCATCCTTTGCATTCCCAACAGAACTGCTTCAAAATAGCATCAGCAACAGGCCCCAAGCCTTCTCGATAACAGCAGGGCAAGCTGAACACTAAAACTGTGTTAAGGGTAAGCTTTTTTAAGTGACTGGCCCACCGTATTGCGGCCCCATAACCCAGATATCCCGAAAGATTTTTTGGGAGGCACAGTACCACTGATACCGCCGCGGGGAATTGAACCTGGGTGGGGAACGAGAGATTTTTCCCTTTTAACCACCAGGCCAAAGCCGCTTTGGTATGCCATCCGGAATCCACTTCTCCACTTCCAACATCTGATTCAGGTGGTCATGTGGATGTGGAGTCATTCGAGAATCTTCTGATTCTGAATTAGCTGGTACTCCAGGGTTACTGGCGAATAAGCATAGCCCAGCTTCCATGATCCCTCCCCCAGGCGGTGTCAATAAGCGGGGGAGAAAAGCGCCAAGGAAGAAAAAATCCCCGGGGTCTAAAAGGTCTCCACTAATCTCGCCTTCATCTCATGATTAATATAGCCTGTTGGAATGTGAGGGGGCTAAATGGGTTGGTTAAAGCCCATGAAGTCCGTAACCTTATCAGCTCCGACGTCTGTAATATTGTGGGATTGGTTGAAACCAAATCCGCTGAGAAGAACTCTGCGTCTATCTCAGCTAGAATTAGACCTCATTGGCATTGGCACATGAACTACTCTAAAACTTCTCTTGGGCGTATTTGGGTTGGTTGGGACCCTATCAAGGTAGGGGTGAAAATTATTTCTTCAGAAGAACCGGTTATTCACACTAAAGTCCTAGCTCTGGAGGAAAATTTTCGTTGCCTTGTCAAATTTTGAATTCCTGCCTTGCCCCGCCTCCATCCTTCCCTGCCGGTTCCCATGGTGCCGGTTGCCTCCTCTCCCTCTCGCCTCCCTGAGTGCTTGTCCACTCCTCCTCCCCACGACCTTCCTCCCCAAGACTTCGCGGTTTCCTCTTCTTCCCACTTTCCTCGTCCGGCTACCCCGTGGCCTCACATCCCCTCGACCCAGGCTTCCTCTTCCCTTCTCCCTTCTTCGTCATCCGATCCCGACTACCCCCCACCTTCTACCATTTCCTGCCATAGTCTTCCGAAGCGGTGCCCCAAGCCTATTTTAGGTGTTGCGCGTTCCATGGACTTTGGATTTCTCTCTGCATCCCCCGTCCCTCCTTCCATCCACCTAGAATCTCTCAATTAGGGTGTTGATTTGAGCTTTCTTCCTCCGTCGCCCCCCTCTTCTGTCCCTTGCGCCCCTGAAGGGGCCCTTTTTGAATCGGTGTGTAAGTCCGGGCATTCTGCCCATTCAAATT
The DNA here is from genome assembly GCA_025585075.1 of Nepenthes mirabilis. Lineage (NCBI taxonomy): Eukaryota > Viridiplantae > Streptophyta > Magnoliopsida > Caryophyllales > Nepenthaceae > Nepenthes > Nepenthes mirabilis. The sequence continues at coordinate 13,734 of JAODPA010098984.1, forward strand.
TGGTCGTATCCTTCCTCAATGAGAAGCCCTCCAATGATGTTTCGAAGTCTGTGACTGATTGTTGTGGGGATGAGTGCTTCTCAAAACACCACTACTGCCCCAAAGGGCCTTCTCCCATTTCAGCTGGTCCACCATCTGAGATGTTGAACAAACTAGATGCCCTGGATTCTGAGTCTGGCACGGGTGTTCCTCTAGAATTCATATCGGCCGAGTCTGAATTAAGATCTTCTGAAGCCTTACCTGCTGTGCCTCCCCTGAGTCTCAATGACACTGTGCCCGATGCTTTATGCCAATCTGATGTTCAAGCCTCCAGCCCGCTGGGGGTCTCATGGGCTTCGGTAGTTGAAAAGAGGGCTATTGGAGGTATGTCTCCCCTTAAATTCTACCCTCCAAATTGTTCCGATAGGGAGAATATCATTTTGTCCCCCCCGCCTGATGTTATCCAACAGGGTGTGAACCTGTGGGGAACTACCATCGTTGGATATTTCGTTGGTAATCCTGTTCATTTTAATGCAGTAAATAATATTACTAGGAAAATTTGAAAGCGTTTTGAGCTACAACATGTGGCTGGAAATGAAATGGGTTTCTTTTTCTTTCGATTTTCTTCAAGCTTAATGCTCGACAAATGTCTTGCTAGTGGCCCTTGGACGATTGTCGGCCATCCTTTTTTCTTAAGGAATGGAAGCCGGGAATGGTCTTATCCCGTGAGGAGCACAAATCAATCCCTACGTGGATCACCATGTTTAGGATCCCGGTTGAATTCTGGACCCCCCTGGGTTTAAACTGGGTTCAAACAGCCTGGTTCAAGTCCCAACAGCTCCAACCAGTGGAGTTGGTCTTGAAACTCCTCCCAGCCATGATGTATCTTCCTCTGATAAGATGACCGTCGAGGCCCTAGACGCACCTTTTTTGATCCATTGCCATGACGAAGGGGGCCCTTCCAGTAGAGTCTCCGAACCCTCTTCCCCCCCGGATCTAAAAGTTCGGACCCTTGTTCGGAACTTCCCGGTCCGTTGAAAACAGGGCATTTTAGGCAATCCCCCGATCCTGGTATAACTACTTCCCTTAAACAACGCCCACCATCCATAACAGATTCAACGATTGCTGCCTCCCATCGTGCTACATTGAGTAACCCTCTCTCATCTGGCTTATCAGATGCAAGGGTTGGAACTTCTACCAAAAAAGGGGAACAAGTTTCCTCTAGAAAAAAACAAAAAATCTCGGGGTATTAAAAAATCCTCCCCCCTTACCCACAACCCATGATTAGCATTGCTTATTGGAATGTGAGGGGACTAAATGGGTTTATAAAAACCCACGAAGTCAGCAACCTCATTAGCTCCCATAGGTGCAGTATTGCTGGTCTGGTTGAAACCAAGGTCGTGGAGAGGAACTCTCTGAGTGTCTCCGTTAGAATCAGACCAAGCTGGTCTTGGATTATGAATTACTCCGCGTCTTCGAATGGTCGGATTTGGGTGGGCTGGGACCCCCAATTGGCTTCGGTTAACATCCTCTCCTTAGAGGATCAGGTCATCATACCGAGGTCCTTTTCCGGGAGGAAAATATCCGATGCATCTTGTCCTTTATCTATGGCACAAATTCAGAAAGTCTTTTTTTTTTGTAAGTAATTAAATGCATTAAAGTTTAAATAAAATGTACAAAAACTATGTTCTTAACCAAGTATTTTTCTGACTTGGGAAAAGAGACATAGTAACAGGGGAGGCCCCCAAACCAATGACAACAGTCATTAAAGAAAAAGATTACAATAATAATCGGTCATTGTAAGAAAGAGATTCCGATCGGCCAAAGTGAATGAAGAATCACCCTGCCACTGCAGAACATTGTCATATGAGCAATGTCAAGCCACTGCGGATTCACTCTGGCTAAAAAAGAGCAAAGGCGCTCCGGCTTCAAAAGCCACTCCGCCTCAAAAATGCACTCCGGCTTCAAAAGCCACACCGCTCTCTGAAAGCACTCCGGAATTGAAATGCCACTCCGTGCTCAGCATACGCAAACCAGGAAATCCACTCCGGCCTTTAGGTGAGCAAAAGGCACTTCGGCTTCAAACGCCACTCCGGCCTCAATAGGCACTCCGGCAACAAAATGCCACTCACTTCGGATTCACACCGGCTTTAGAAGCACAAGGCGTTCCGGCTTCTAAAAGTCACACCGCCTCAAAATGCACTCCGGCTTCAAAAAGCCACTCCGTCCTCAAAAGGCATTTTGATATAAAAATGCCACACCGTCCTCAACACACGCAAACCATGTTATCCTCCGGTAGTGTGCAAAAGGCACTCCCGCTTCAAAAGCCACTCCGGTCAAAAACACTCCGGCCACAAAAGCCACTCCGGCCTCATATCAAACCGGCAAAAATCCAAAACGGGTGAAACCATCCAGTATTCAATAGATGCGAGAGATATGGAAGCACTGGAGGCCTCCCACTAAACCATCCAGATCGGTATATTGATGTGACGGAAAATCCTTATTCCATTTCAGCAGGACAATAAGGAGATAAAAAATGATCGACTTCCTCTCAGGAGGTAATGGGTCAATATAAGGCTTAGTGGAAGTGGCAGTCACAAGCCGAAGCGGAGTTCGGCCTGGTGGTGATTAACGCTTACGCCTTCCCTCCCCACCCGGGTTTGAATCTTCGCGGAAGCATCTGTGGTACCGAGCCTCCCAAAAAATCTTTCGGGATTTTTGGGTTATGGGGCCGCGAAGCGGTGGGGCCAGTCACGTTAAAAAGCTTACCCTTAACACAGTTTTAGCCGAAGCGGAGTTCGGCCTGGTGGTGATTAACGCTTACGCCTTCTCTCTCCACCCGGGTTCGAATCTCCGCGGAAGCATCCGTGGTACTGAGCCTCCCGAAAAATCCTTCGGGATTTCTGCGTTATGGGGCCGCGAAGCGGTGGGGCCAGTCACGTTAAAAAGCTTACCCTTAACACAGTTTTCGCCGAAGCGGCATTGGCCTGGTGGTTAAAAAAGATTTCTCTTTCCTCCACCACCCAGGTTCGATTCTCCGCGGAAGCATAAAGTGGTACTGTGCCTCCCAAAAAATCCTTCGGGGTTTCTGGGTTATGGGGCCGCAGTGCGGTGGGGCCAGTCACTATAAAAAGCTTACCCTTAACACAGTTTGGGATGAAGTAAGACAATTAATTTAGGACCTAGGAGTGGTCTTCTCGTCGCACTGACAACGTCGCTCTAACAAGAGGCGATTTTCAAATTTTGAACTCGATTTTGGTCGCGCCTTCAGCGACGCCTCTCACCTGGCCAGGCGGCGCCTGAGTCGGCCTCGGCCGGTATCCTGGTGCCTAGCCCGGTCGTCTCCCGTCTCTCCTCCTCTTCTTTTTCTCCCGTAGCGAGGCCCTCTTCTCTTCGCTGAGTTGCCTTAGGGATTTGCCTACTCTGGGTGGGTAGTGTATGGCTTTTGAGCTTCTCGAAGGTTCCGGCGCTCCCAATTGTCTTCGCTGCCGCTCTGATGTTTTTCCTCCTGAGTTTTGCTCCTGGTGGTCGGTTTGGGGATGCTGTACTGCTCTGGATTCGAACTTAATGGCGGGGTACTGAAGAACTGGCCGAAGATCTGATTGGTTGTTTGTCTTCCTTCGGTGGCTGTACGTTGAGGTGAGCTCCTGCCGGTTGTTGCCTCTGTGGGGATCGTCCTTTAATTTTTGCCGCTGTAATTGAATGGTTTATCTTCTAGTCAATTGGTAATTGGCTGTCGGTGAAGCTGTCTTCAGAATGGAGTTGCATTCCATTGGAATGCTTGTGTCTGGCTAATTCAGCCAGTTTGTTGAGGTGGTTGCTTGGCAACAATTTTCCTTGGGCTATTGTCTCATCTCGTAGGTAGTGATGCAGCCGAATGTACCTTGGTGTTGCTCTTACTCTCTGGCTGTTTTTCCCATTTATTGATTGGGTTGGGGGAGCCCGTGTGCTTATGGATTTGGAAACTCCGGCTAAGGGCTGAGCAGCTGGCCGTGGTTCCCTTTGGTTGCTGAATGCTCCTCTTGTTTGAGGTGTTGCCCTGCCTGATTGCTGCTTTATTGTGGTGACTTTGTTGCAATGAATGTTAGGGTTTCTCGTCATATTTAGTTGGGCTCTCGTGCTCTGGTTGCCGGCTCGTTGTGCTGGCTCTGTTGTTGGAGAGTTGGCTGAGGCAGAGTTTCATTTGTTGGTGATCCTCCTGTTGCGGTGGAAGAGGCTTGGATTGAGCTGTTGGCTTCATCTTCGTATTGATTTGGTGAGTTTGCTGCGGTTGAGGTTCTCGGTGACCGGAATGGAATCTTCCAGTAGCAGCAAACCTTCCGGTTGTGCAAAGCTGGTTTGCACAAGCTTATATGCCGAAATGGATTTCGTTCTCTTGTTTGTTCAAAGCCGGTTTGCACTGGCTAATTGGCCGGTTTGGAACCCGTATTGCTGTCGTGGAAATTGAGCATTCCAGTTAATGCTATTTATTGACCCGGTTTGGATTTCACCTCCATTGCTGACGTGGATAAATCGGGTTTGGCTAGCTTCAATGCCGGTTTGGTGATGCGGTGAGCATTCCAGTTAATGCTATCTTTTGCCCCGGTTTGCATTTCAGCTCCATTTGCTGACATGGATAAATCGAATTTGGATAGCTTCATTACCGGTTGCGGAGAGGTCTTTCCTTTTGCCGCCTTCTGATGTGGGTAGGCGTTTTTAGCTTCGGATTGCTAAGATCTAAGTGGGCTGCCGCCTGATGTCAGCTGGGTGGTGCCATTTCTCGCCTCTCATGGTTGCGAGTAGTGCTGCTTCTTTCATTTGGCAGATTTTATTAATTTTTCTTTGCTGCTCGCTGGTTTTGATGCTAATGAACGCCTGAGCCCGATTTCTGAAGACACTCTGCCGATACGTTCCTTCTGGTTTGATGGGTTGGGGGAGCCTGTTTTTAATCTGCTATGGATGTATGTTTACGCTGGTGTGCCGAAGAAGTGGGAGTGGCCATGTTCGGATGCTGAAATTCCTTCTGATGCAGTGAGTTTTGCATCTGTCATAGTTGCTATTGTGAGGTGATTACCTCTGGTTTAGCTGTATGCTGATTTGCTGGGCTGAAGAAGTGGTCCTGGACTCTTCTGCTGGTCCTGGCGCATCCATCTGACCGATTTTTTGTTGGACCGGTTATGGCGCATTCGCTGTCCGGTCTGCACAGACTCTTTTGCCGGAATGGAGTTGTGCTGGCGAGGATTTGGTGCATTCCGATTTCTGCCTTCTTTGCGCCCGGTTTGGTCTGAAGTGGCCTGATCGGGGTTTTGCTTCATATGTACTCAGCCGGTTTGTTTGCTGTGGGTATGTGAATGACTGGCCGGCCTTGCTGCTGTTGGTTCTCTGGTTGCTTTGGACTCCTTTTTCACAGCTGTCCCTGCTGTTGGAGTTCTAGGGTGCTTTGGGCTGCCGGCAAATCCGGCTTGATGTAGTAAGTTGCTGCGGGGCGATCGGATTGTTACTCTGGTTTTCTCGGTAGTAACTTATTTTGTTCTTATTTTTGTTTAAAGACGGTGTTCTTTTTTGTTCTTCTGTTAGATAGTTCCTCTTAGGTTTGTTGAGGAATTCTCTGATGTACTAGTCGCCCGGGGTATGCCCGAGCGTTTTATGTTCTAACTCTAAGTCAGGTTCCGTCCCTCTCTAAGTTTTCAAAATTCGTTTGAATTTTGAATCTGCCCGGCGTCGTCTTCGGCGGTTCCGTCTTGGGTGCCGGCAGCTCCGGTGCCTGCCATGGCCAGCCTCCCGGATGCCTGCCCGGCCCCCATCCCTCACCCGGCTCCCCGTCTTCACCCTTCCTTCTCCATTATCGGGATTGTCGGCCTCGGCGCCTTCGATACTTTCGAAGCCTCTTGCGAGGTTGGAATTCTCTTCTCGTCTTCTGATTTGGGGCGAAGGCTCTCCTTCGATTGTAGATTTCAGGGCTGGGATCCTATGGCCTCTGAGAGTGCAATGGCGCTCGTCCTTTGAGCCCTCGCTTCTCTCTCCAGCGAGCTTGTTCTTATCCCTGGTCTGTGCCTTGGATTTGCTGGCCCGTGTTGTATCCATTGCTGGCCTCGTCTGACTGGATGCGGTCCATTGCTTGGTTGCTGAATGCTCTTCTTGAGTGAGGTATTGTCCTGCCCGATTGCTGCTTTATTGTGGCGTCTGTGTTGCATTCCATTGGAATGCTTGTGTTTGGCTTACTCAGCCAGTTTGTTGAAGTTGTTGCCTGGCAACAATTTTCCTGTGGGTTGTTGTCTTAGCTCAAAGGTGTGATGCAGCCGAATGTTCCTTGGTGCTGCTCTAACTGCTCGGGCTGTTTTTTCCTTTTTTTCTTGGGTTGGGGGAGCCCGTATGCTTATGGATGTGGAATCTACAGCTGCGGGCTGAGCAGCTGGCTATGGTTCCCTAAGGTTGCTGAATGCCCTTCTTGTTTGAAGTGATGCCCTTATTGTAATCCATTGGATTGCTTTCCTGTCAATTGGTAATTGGCTTTCGGTGTCTGGCAAATTCTGCCAAATTGTGGATGCTGTTGCTTTGCAACTATTCTGCTTGGATGCAATGGTTGATGAGTCTACGTTGGCTGATCCCATTGGTTGAGGTGTGATGATATTGTCTGCTGCCAGCTTCTGGCATTTTTGGGTGAAATCGTTCCTGCTCGTGATCTGGTGTACAAAGCCAGTTGTTGCTGTTGTATCCGTGAAACAGCCTTCCCTAGTGGGTTTCTGTCTCTTCTCAAAGGAGCTGAGGTTGCTGATTGTCCTCTGATGCTGCTCTGACTACTGTGTGTACCATTTATTGATTGGGTTGGGGGAGCCCTTGTGATTCTGGTTTGGGACATTACGGCTGTGGGCTGAGCAGCTGGATGAGATGCCTGTTGGTGACTAATTTTCCTTTTGGTTGAGATGATGCCCCTGTATGTTCGCTGCTAAATTGTGGTGAGTTTGTGTTGATGTTGTTCTGGCTATTAATGACAGTTTGGTGCTGGTGCTGGGCGTTATTGTTCCTGCTGCGGTGGGGGAGGATCAGGTTCCTGGCCTGAGACCGATCGTGGCTGGCCAATGTTAGTATGGATGTTGCTGTCCAGTATAGCTGTAGCTAGAAGAAGCTGCTGCTTTGATGTCCCTATCCATTTTTTGTATAGAATTGAGCTTGTTGGTTCTGATGCTCAATGGTTAGATAATATTGTGTGTCATCTGCAGATTCGTTCTGCATTTTGATGGGTTGGCCGAATTCAGTTTTGTCCCTCTGCTGTTTTGGAGCGGTTGTGGCTGAAGCTGAGCAGCTGGTTCTGATTTTTTTTTGGGTTGGTAAGTAAGAATTTTGGATTAAAGGGAGAAAGAATTATAAAATTTATGTTTTATCTCAAAGTATTTTGACTTGGATTAAAAACATAAAATGTTAGGGCATAGCCCGAGCAAACGGTACATCATATAATACTAAAAAAAAACCTCTAAGAGGACAACCTACAACAGAAAAACAAAATCTGAATTCTGATGTAACACAAAGCAGACACACAGTCATTAACAGTGCTTGAGCATCATGCATTGGAACCATTTCGGGAATTGCCATAAAGGGCATACACCAAACAACATGCCAAGCCCCTCCAAACCGGCAAACGGCAGGCGCACGTCAGCAAGGGAGTATCCCCGTGTCATCAACATACCGGGAAAAGGAACGACCAAGGCCGATGAAGATGGATTCCAAACTGGGCAGGCCATTTCAAACCAAACCGGGATCCAAGGGAGCAAAAACCGGTATGCTCAATTCCTCGCCAGCAAAACCATTCCGGCAAGAGCGCCTGTGCAATCCGGTTTGCACATCCAAGCAATCAGCAGGACTAACAGATCAGATCAGATCAGCTCGCATCAAGATCATAGAGAGGAATCACAAGAGGCAATGGTGACAGTGGCATAGAAGGGCTTTACAGCACTTCCTACATCAGTAGCTACTCTTCACAGCAAATTCAGAACCAATAGGCATCCAAGGTTCCAAATGCAATGGAT
>JAODPA010098995.1:0-21717 GCA_025585075.1 Nepenthes mirabilis
CTTAAGCGAATCTGGTCTCTATATATTTTTAATCTGAATCCTATATAATATAACAGAATACGGTCAAATGATTAGTGGGATTCATTTTTGAATATATTTTTCAACACTCAAGTTAGAATTTTTCTTTGAGGAAAGAAACAAGAGTGTGCAAGTAAAGATATTTGTTGAAATAATTTTATTTGTGATTTGCGCTTTTTTGAAGGCGCTTTAGTGAGAGAGTTGTGCGCTTTTAACGTCTTAAAATTTGTCATTGGTTTGGTTGAGTGTCTCCCCCTTTCCTATTGGAGATGAGGGGTTTTTATAGAAATTAGGAGGCTGTTGATTTTTCCTATCAACCGCCTAATAAACCATCAGGTGGATAAAATATCGTTCAATTGGTGATTCCAACCGGCGCTTGAGACCGTTGAATCAAGATAAAAGAGGAAAACTATTTCACCTGTTGGCGTTGGTTTCGTCTTTTTTGAGGAGCAAACCGCTTGGATAAAGCTAACGAGCACATCCACTGATTTGGACTGCATAGGCCGACTGGGCCTCTATGTTTTATGAGCCGAATCCTTAGGCGGACTCTTCCCATTGGGCCGTCAGTAATAATACCCATCACAAGCCCCCTATACCAGAAGGCTTGAAATTCAGCCTTCTGGTATGATATACGAGGGTATTTATTTGTCTGAATCCATACTCTTAGTCCAATAGACTTCGTTGGCTGGTTGGACGAGGACTTTTAGTCTGAAGAGCTTCATCAAACGAGTGCTATTGTCACGACCCAAGAACATAATATTCGCAGGTCAAAATAAAATCAATAATACATATTCTATTAACCATAATAACCCAACTCGGGCGTGATAATCCGAACACATGCAGGACCCAACATGAAAAATCCCACACAAGATCTCATCGGACATATATTCGGACAAACACAATATGCGACCTGCTATCCAAATATCACAAGGGAGGTATTCAATATTACAATAACTCATTAACATAACGCGATAATTCCAAACATATTCTATACATGGATCAAGGCCCTCATCTGGCGAAAGACAAAACTATAATATATCCTCGAGATTAGAAATACAACTAATATGAACATCTCAACTCACCGATAAGGATCTGCCGCATCAGACAACGTCCAAACTCTACAAGCGTATCCAAGCTACTAGTCTGAAAGGATAAAACATAAAAACACGAGCCTAGAGCTCAACAAGTATCAACAATCGTATAAAACGGTACGCATAAATCAGAAGCAGGGATATCACATAGCAATCACGTAAAATAAAACACAATGTCCGTAAAATTCCTAAAAATCGAGGAGATGTCTCGTACTAAATCGTCGTCCGTATTAACTTGTCCCTCCGGGACAAAATCATATAAATCACGATCCGATAAAATCTCATAGACGATATCATATCATATGATCCGAGGTCACATTATATAATTGCGACCGTCACCACATCAGCGTGGGACACATGCCGTCGTCCGGATCTAAAACTCATAATGCAGAAATCAAGAGAAGACCGCTGGAACTAAAACATAAATCAAAACACGTTTCGGGTTTATCACATCAGTACGTACGAGACATTCTCATCGCCCATCCGTGGGCCAAACCACGTATCTCAAATCATTGTCCACGCAACACATGTAGAAATACAAAGTATGCACGAAATCGGAGAACCAAAGATCAATGATACCAATTTGAGGAAGGGTTACCATCATCCGGTAACCACGGCTATATCGGCTGCGATTTAAACCAGCAGTTCAAGGCTCGGCTACGGTTTAGACTAGTAGCTCAAAGCCATCCATATACTCTGTCTCCTATAAATTAGAAACTTGCTCACTATATTTTACCACCCGCGACTTTGGGTGCAACCTCAAATTTTAGTTATATATTATGACGTTTGAATATATTAGTTTTTCGTCAATTTCTTACGATGGTTCTTAATTAAATATACAGTGGGGCTGGTCAGCTACAAAATATCTTAACATTCCTTCCGGCGGAAGTAGCCTATCATATATATCCCCGTCGGGATTAAGCCTCCCCGTCGGGAGCGGCACCACAAATAGCCAATACCTCGGATCACAAATCGACCCCTAGGGTCTCGGACTACCATGGTCCCGTAGTAATCCCGCCCCTGGCAGCGTGCATGTGGACCAACGCACGACCTGGTTCATGGTTCCACAATATACGGATACACAAACATACATATATTCGTCCGAATGTCCAAAATCCCTCCAAATCTTAAATACCAGTACAAAACCACCGCACAACCGAGAAAATATACATACATGTATATAATTGATAAATTGATGGTATATAAAAATACATGCATGTTACAAAAATCTCCCACAGTAGTCAAAATGTATCAGAAATTAAATCAGACCAATAATAGGGTTAAAGGATACTTGCCTTAATATTATACTCTGCAGATCTGAAGAAAGGATATCCTGAAGCACTCCAATCGAGCCTTTCTCTCTCCTGTTTCACGCGTCCTCTCTCTCTCCTCCGCGCGCCCCTTCCTCTCTCCTCCGCGCGTGACCTCTGCCAGCCGCTGCCGGCTGCTCCGCTGCCGCCGCTAGACCACCGCACTGCCTCACGTGACCATCATCGACCTCTTCGGCACCACCCAGCCGACGCCGACGCCGTTACGCGGCCCTACTGCTCTCTGCGCAACTTTGTCGTCGCCCTCCTTGTCCAACCCACACCGCGCCCACAATCGCCTCAGGCCACGCCACCGCAACCTGCGTCGCGCCACCGCTGACCACCGTCGCCGCCATTCTCCTGCATCGCCGCCGCCGCTTCTTCCCTTCTCCTCCTCCTTCTTCGTGCAGGCAAACCTTATCTATGGGTACATAGATAAGGTTGCTCACTATNATAATAAAATGAAAAATTTTCATTATTGTGTCAAAGATTCTTTCTTTCTCCCATGGTTATTTATACTTATACATATAAATATAAGTTGGCCGGACATTATATACTTAAACATCAGGCTCTTAAGATTATTTAAACCGTCGTCCACACATGACTTTTGTCCCTCGGACAAGTTGGAGAGTATCAGAGCTCTTGTGTATCTAACTTAAATTTTTTAAACCATGGTTAGCTACGATACTACCTTGGATGTCTTTGCATTCGTGCTTTAAAGAAGCCTCCTAAGTTTTTTAATCTCTGACCTAATTAGGGCCACTTAGTTTCGTGACCAAGTTTTAACAATCCAACCTTGTTCGGGCACTAGGTAACGTGACCGAATTTTATTGACCACCAAGTGTGGCTCGAGGGGGGCATGTGAATGTATCTCACCTGACTTAGTGACAACCTAAGTAATGCAAATTTATGAAATAATAAACAAGCATTCATATGTATAAACAGCAAAAAATTATTTTATTAATAAAATATCACAACTTTTATAAACATTCCAAAAGATGCAAACTGATCTTACCTGGCTATAGGTACATTCATTGATAGTATTTTTTGAGGTGAGAGGCATTCTAAGTTCGAGGGATTAGTTTACTATTCTGGGTACATAATTTGTACACCCCATTTCAAATAATGGCCAAGCGTTGGAGCGGTCCCTCCCAATTAGGTAAGAGTTTATTTCAGTTGGTATTCTTATCAGTGGTTTCTATACTTCATAGCACTAAGTCTCCTACTTTAAATTGGCGTACTCTTACTTTCTTCTTGTAGTATCTAACAATCCTTTACTGATAAACTGTCGCCCACAATCGTGCCAAGTTTCTGGTTTCTTCAAGTAGATCATGATTCTCCCAGAACCTTTGTGAGTTGCTGAATGAGTCGAAATATTTAACATGGAGATTGGGCAATCCAACCTCGGTCCCATAGCACAGGCTAAATGGTGTTTCTCAAGTTGGCTCTCTGGGTGTCACCTATATGACCATAAAATAGATGGCAGTATCCCCCAACACTTTCAAGTTTTGTCTTCAAACAGTATAGTATTGTGCAGTTGATATCCCCCACTTGTCCGTTGGTTTACGGGTTGGTAACGAATGTGTGAACCAACTTTATCCTCAAGTTTGCAAAATATTTTATGAACCGGTTGACAATAATTGGATCCTATTGTCTGTCATTATGACTTTAGGAATGCCAAATCTACACACGATATTCTGTCGGATAAATTTGATCGTATTCTGCTCGGTGATTTGAGCCAATGGGATGGCCTCGACCCATTTTATAAAATAGTAAATCTCAATGATCACGAACTTTCTTTATCCGGACGCTATTGGAAGGGGTCTGAGGATATCAAATCCCAATTGTGCAAATGGTTAGGGTGATTGCAAAACTTGGAGCTCTATTTGTGGCTGATTTGTAATGTTCCCACGCACTTAGCAATTTTCGTATTTCCATACGAAATCCATGACGTCATGCTTTATAGTAGACCGGTAATATCCTCATTTCATGAGCTTGAAAGAAAAATTCTTACTTCCAATATAGGATCTATAGATGTCGAGGAGTACTTATTCAAGTGTGTAGTCAACTTCTTATGGCGTGAAACACTGTCCATAATGGTTTACCAGTCTGCTGTCTTTTTCACATGCCTGGCCTCATCCGAATTCTCTAATAATGTACCGTTGAACAAATATCTCATGTGAGGAGTCATCAAATTGTCAGCATCGACTATCTGTATTATTTCAAGCTTCAAGTTGACTATACTGGGAACTCCGAGAACTTCACACATTTCTCGTGCATATTGCTCAGGGTCCTCGATCGCTATGGCTCTTGCTAATTGGTCAGCTTTCCCATTCTCTTCTCTTGGAATGTGTGTCATCTCCACATTATCAATTACTAAAATCAAGTCTCAAACTTTTGAGAGATACTTAAAAAATTATGGGTTGTAAACCTCAAAATTTCCTCAAACCTGATTAATAACCAGTTCCAAATCACTTTAGATGATTAAATTCTTGGCCGAGCACTCTTTAGTTAACCTGAGTCTGATAAGTAACGCCTCATACTCTACAACATTATTGGTCACCTGGAATCTGATGATCATTGAATATTTTATTTCTAACCCATCAAGAGTTCTCAAGATCATGTCAACACCACAACCTATTTGCATCAAAGAACCACCCACGTGTAAAGTCTATACTAGAGTATTTTGCTGACTGTTGGTCTCAATGAGATTGAGGGTTTCTAGAGTTAGAGTTATTTTAATAATGAAGTCAGTCATGACCTAACCTTTTAAAACTGGCATCGATCAAAATTATATGTCGAATTTGCCCAACTCAATATCCCACTTAACCAGTCGTCTTGACATGTCTGGCTTCTATAAGATTCCTTTTAATAATTGGTCTATTAGGACAATAATTTTGTGTGTCCGAAAATACAATCAGAGTTCTCAGGCAGAATATATGAATGTCAGAGCTATCCTTTCAGTATGAGAATATTAGGTCTCTTAGTCAGTTAAGGTCTTACTGACATAGTATACAGGCCATTTCCTATTGGATTATTGTTAAATTAAGACCGAACTCAAGGTGGTGTCAAACATGACAAGATATAAATGTAGCTCCTCACCTTCTTGAGGGGAAGTTAGAAGTGGTGGGTTCGAGAGATACTCCTTGAGCTCTCGGAATGTAGCTTCGCAGTCAATCATCCATTGAAAACAGATTGCCTTCGTTCCCCTCAAAACTTTGAAGAAAGACAAATATTTTTTGGCTGACTTAGCCAAGAAGCGGAAGAGTGCTGCCAACCTCCCGGTCAGCTTCTGGACTTCTTTCATAGTCCGAGGTGGATTCATGTCAATGATTACCGTAATCTTTTTAAGGTTCACTTCAATCCTTCGATATGAGATGATGAAATCCAAAACTTTTTCTGAGGTCATTCTAAGTATACATTTTGTTGTATTCAGCTTCATCTTGTGTATCCGAAGGACATTGAACGCCTCGTCCAGATCGTGAATATAATCGTTGAATGCCCTACTTTTAACGAGCATGTCATCTACATACACTTCTATATTTCATTCGAAATAGGCCTCGAACATTTTATTGACGAATTTCTCGTAGGTGGCACCAACATTCTTTAATCCGAAGGGTATAACTTTATAATAATATATCCATTGATTGATCATGAACGACGCGTACTCCTCGTTCCCTGTGTTCATTCGAATTTTGTTGTAACCTGAATATCCATTTAGGAAATTCAACAGTTCATATACAGGCGTTGAGTCTACGAGCAGATCAATCCTAGATAACGGAAAACCTACCATTCGGACATGCTTTGTTGGCATTCGTGAAATTAACGCATATCTTCCACTTTTTATTACTTTTTTTTACCATGACCATATTAGATAACCAGTCTAGATACTGAACCTCCCTAATGAATCCAACGTCGAGCAGTTTCTTTACCTCCCGACAATCTGTTTCTCAACCGAATGATTTCTTCATTTCTATTGGACAGATTTATGACCGAAATCTAGGCTCAATTTATTGACCATTACTCTAGTGCGTATCCCTGACATGTCACTAGGTATCTAGACAAAAATGTTAAAATTCTGTTAGAGAAAACCAATAAGTTGGCTTCGGAGGGGTTTTGGCAGAAATTTTCTATCTGAACATACTTCTCTGGATCATTGGGATCCAAAGATATCCAATCTGTAGATTCTCCAAATTGAGTTTACAACAAAGTGGTCTCATCACGAAAATCGTGGTCCTCAATTAGTTGATCGAGGGACGTATAAGGCCGAAGATTTTCCTATCAAACAAATCATAATTAATTAAATAAAAGTGAAATCGATGTTAAAGGATACAGAGAAACTTAAATTGAAAGGATCCGACATTTCGAAACGATTAAAATCAAAATATGTGGATTTGGAAATTTTCACAGGATTAAGAATTTCAATAGGAATCAAGATTCATTATGCTGATGATATTATTAACCCGGAAGTCAAAGGTTCATATCGGGACATAATAATAACCAAAAAATTTCCAATAGACCAGATCAGCAACCGATTCAATTACAGACAACTTGGCCACCGAAATTCCAACCGATTACCAATTGAATTGATTTTGAAATAACGAAAGATAGCTCGGCCATCGAATTTTCACCCGATTAGTAATCGAATTCAATTGGACTAATTAAATGTAACACAAATTAAATTAACTAAGTTAAATTCAGCACCCCACACAATCCAGTAGCCTGCCGCATCACCCGAGCAGCCCCAAATTAAGCAGAATTCAGTAGGAATTCAGCTGCAGAAGAATACATACAAACACACACACACTCAGTTGAATTTCTAGGAAATTCAGCTAGGCTTATGGCAGCAGTAGGATACCAAGAGTTCAGCAATAATTTAGCAAGCATAGGGGTCCTCGGAAGCACTCTAATTTCCCCAATATTTAATAGAAAAATCAGCACAAGGAAAGACACACACACACGGCACTTAAGACTAAGAATTCGGCAAGGGGTAACAGCTCACGGGCAGCAGTAAAACAGCCCCTATATTCATCCAAATTTTCTCTAATTCAATGAGGAATTCACACACACATGGCACAAGATTTCAACATAAACATGGAAGCTCCAAAAATTCAGCTGAAATCAGCATGAATTCAGCTGCAAATACAAAAAGCTCACGGCAACTTCAGCAGCCCAAAATTCAGTGCAAATTTCTATAGGATATATATGTACACATACATGATAAGCATACACGGCAGCAACTTCTATATACACAAACATGAGCTGCTTACCTCAGTAGCCACAGCACTTAGGATGCAAAGTTGCTCACGACTGCTGAAGCAGGAGGTCTTCACGGCTACTTATTTTGGCTACTCTCCATGGCTGCTGAAGCAGCAGTTTCCCACGCCAGCAGCAGCTCACAAAGCTGCAGCTCCGATTAGCCTCACACCTTAACAACATCAGCAACCAATAATAATAAACCATTAGGTAAAATCTTAAGGCAACAGGCTAACAAAAGGGTATGAATCACCAAAACTGAATTAGAACAGCCGGCTGGATTTTAGGAAGAGGCTACAAGTGGGGCTGATGAATCAGCATAAGCCTCTATTTGTATAAGAGGCTCATGGGAGAAGGAAAGGAAGAAAAGAAGAGGGAAACCGAGAGAGAGAGAGAGAAAAACAGAAGGAAAAAGAAGGAGAAAACATAAAGGGAAAAGAAGAGGCTGAGCTAAAGGCAACAAGAGAGGAAGGATTCAGTTGAATATTTTGACTAGTGTACTCAAAATCCTTCTTCATTTGGTGTTACTTGTTGTTAATTCCTTTAAATATTATTGTCCTAATACTTAATTTGCCTAATATCTTTGATCATATCATCAATTTAGCATGAAGTATACTCAGCTGATGTATTGAGCCCAAACAAGTAGTTGAACCAGTTACTACTGTAAAAGAACTGAACTGGTGACCAAACAGTCTCCAAATCGGCTCAAATTTGGTGAACAATGAGCTTAACCTCTTACTGATATTGTGACAAATCGGCTCTTGAAAATGGGCAGCACCATTCACTAAACCGGGTCTCAAATCAGTAATTAGACTAATTTCAGCAGTCAGGCTGATACTTGAAATTGTAGCCAATGAATCGGCCCCCAAACGGGCTAAACCGGCCACCATATTGATTTAAATTCCTTGTGGTGATGTTCAAGTATCATCCCGTAAAAATTAGCCTTAAATCGGTCATAAACTGGTTGCCAAAATGGAGGCAGAAACCAGCTGCATTAGTAAATATTGATGCTGAATTTTCAGCATATAACTATGGCCCAAACCAGCTAAAATATCATCTTGAACCGGCCATAAACCGGATAAATTCTTAAAATTGGGTCTCTTAGTTGTAAGAACACTCCCCAAACTTGTCAAGAACCGGTCTTGAATTGGCCATAAAATCAATAAGAATAGAATCGGCCATGTTGCATCCCTACTATTGCTGATTGTAGCAACTTGGAGAAAATTGACTGAATTGGACCCAAATTGGTTGAACCGAAAGCCGGACCAACCAAGGTATAATGTACTAGGGCCAACCTATTTACCAGTAAATCGGCTACTCAAAACCTTTTGAAATGATTATTGAATCGGACTTTTAGATAGCACCAAAACTGGCCTAATATCCTTGATGTTGAATTTGGCAGACCACGAAAATGGACTGAACCGGCTTTGAACTGGTTGAACCAGTAGCCGATCTGGCCAAGTTATCAAGTACTAAAGTTAAACTATCAACTTATAAAATGATGGCTAAAATTACCTTGAATTCATCACTAAATCGGGCCCTAAATGGTGCCAAAACCGGCCAACAGCAACCCAGTGGATGCGGGGAGTTGAGCTACTAAACCGGCCCAATTTGGCTTCCGAACCAATTAAACTAACTCTCAAAGTAACCAAGATATTATGAGGTAAGGTTAAGGTATCAATCGGTAAAAATATGCCTCGAATTAGCCCAACACCAGCCCTTATATCAACAAGATTAATCAGCCAACATGCTGAAATTCTCAGCTTAGAGATATGCCTTAAACTATTAAACAGGTTCACAAATGATGAAAATAACAATAAAAATTAGTATGGCGCAACTCTTGAACTAGCCATTAAATTGGCCTTAAACTGATAGCCGAGTCGTTAAGTAATTGTGCTAAAGTTAGACTGAAGCAATCAACCCAAGCTACCCTAAATCTTGATCGGATCGGCAACTGAATCTGTCGAATATACTACATGTTAGATCCGCATTTTTAACATATATAAAAATTTAAAGTTAAAACTTACTTAAACAAACAATGCATTGACTTTTATTACGATTTATGTTTTGTTACTGATTATCACATATTATGATCATATGCTTTGATATTATGGAAAGTTTACATAGGAACTTGCATGGCCAATACTTTGATTTCTATTTTGGTTTACTATTACTGCATTTTGTGGTCGTATATTTATGGAAAAATTATATGACAGTTTCACAAAAATGATAAGTATTTTCTTCTTAAGTGGAGAAAATTTAGAAAATAAGTATTAAGAATAAGATAAAAGTTTCCATAAAAAGTTTATAAATTTTGAAGAAGAAGTAAGAAACTAGTCATAGATTCTAGTGAGTAATATTCCTTATCATATCTTAAGATATTATAGTAAAAAATCAAAAAATTACTCTGAGCGCCGCGAGATGGCTTCAGGCCCTGTCTACATGGATTATAGGTAGTACCACCCTGTCCTTAGGGCATAATAAGGAAGTTAAGGCTTTTGACTGTGTGGAGCAAATACAATTAATCCTATCTTCGGGATATAAATAAGGAAGTTAAGGCTTTAGATTGTGTTGATTAATATAATCCTTTCTTTAATTGACCGCTCCGTCTGCTAATAAGACCTACTAGCCCTAATTCCTAAAAATATATAATGTAAAAACAAATGATAAGTAATGATTAGAAAAGAAAGAGTAAATTTCTTGAACGTTCATTATTAATAAACACTCATTTTATCTGATAGTCTACATTATCATCAGAGATGAGCGCAAAAACAACCAAGGGATCAAATGTGAGAAAGTTATATGTGTCATATCTTTATTGCTAAAACTAATGACATCATTCCTAACTTCTACCCTTGGCTTTTTGTGGCCAGCGGTCATTCTTGAACTCTCTGGAATGTCATCCCGTGATGGACGTGTTGTAATCATATTCATGACCCCAACTGCCACTCAATTTCTTGGCTTCTCGACCTCATCCCCATCTGCTCTTCTCAAAGCCTATCCGGGTCTTTGTAGAAAATGAGTGAAGTGTCCTTTTCGAATCAACTCTTTAATTTTCTTCTGTAGCGTTTGATAGTCTTCAGTGCTATGGCCTCCACACTGATGGTAGTGACAATACTTTAACTGGTCACCTCCATCTGGATTCCTCAATACCTTCGGCCATTTGAAGAACTCTTCATCATGAATCTACATCAAGATATTGGTGTGAGAGTTGTTCAAAAGAGCTAAGTCTAAGAGCCTGAACTCCCTTCATGCTATCAGCTCGACTTATGCTGCTTCCTTGGTCTTCAAGAACCCATGTGGTCCTCGTACTTCCTCTTTTCTTCCACTGTCCTCTAGCAGAATTAGTCCACTTGGTCTGGCCATTTTACTTCATTGGTTTCTTCGGCCGCTTTGTAGGCTCAAGTAATAGCCTCAACCTCTCTGAAAGTTTGAGGGTCCTTGTGGGCCAAATACTTGAAGAAGTTCCCAATCTCTAATATTGATATGAAGGCACTTAATTTTACCTCATCGGTGCGTTTGGGTATCTTCTTGATCTTGGTTGTGAACCTAGCCAGGAACTTCTTCAAACTTTCATTTAACCTTTATTTGACCTGAATCAGATGCCATGGTTGTTTCTCTTTCCTCCGGTTGGAGGCAAATTGGGACAAAAAGTCGTCAGCTAAATCTTGGAACCTTTAGATTAAGATCAACTAAAGCCGATAGAACTATACTTAAACATTCCCTTTGAGAGTTAAGAAGAAGTACAGACACATTACTATCTCATCCAAACCTTGAAAGCTCAGGAGAGTGTAGAAATCGTTTAAATGATCCATCGGATCAGTACTTTCAACGTAGGAATCCAAAGTTGGTATCTTAAACTTGTGAGGGAGCAGATGGGTTCGAATCTCTATCATGAATGGAGATCTTTGCAAGTTGGCGGCAGGTCCTCCACCATCTCCTCTAAAAATGTATTGTCATATTTTTTCAACTTTTTCATCTATTTGAGGAGGAGTAGCCACCCTCTTCTAATTGAAAAAGATCCTTAATTTTAAAGGATTTTGTGTAGCCTGAGAGGCTGAACGGCTCACAACTTTTGACGGGCGTGCACTATGAGAGACTCTTGCTCAGTATGAAAACTCTCTATTGTCAAGAGAATGACGAAAATTCTCCATCTCAGGGCTATCCTCGCAGGTCGTATAACTCTGATAACCCTCCAAGTATATCAAGACTTTGTTGCTCGAGGCAACTTGAGTCCCAAGGTCTTTAGGTCGTCAGTCCTTATTAGTCGGGCACTTCCTTCCCTTCTTCATTTGCTTGGAAGTTATT
Source organism: Nepenthes mirabilis (assembly GCA_025585075.1). Lineage (NCBI taxonomy): Eukaryota > Viridiplantae > Streptophyta > Magnoliopsida > Caryophyllales > Nepenthaceae > Nepenthes > Nepenthes mirabilis. Next base: position 11,981 of record JAODPA010098995.1, read on the forward strand.
GTCTTGGAGGCAGAAGATGGAGCCCCTTGGCTGCTCCTCAAGCTGTGTGCAAATAGTTTGGACAGTCTTGAAGATGTCATCTATTCTTATCACACGTTCCCGTACGCAGGGGTCAGAATGATCATTTATCCGACTACCCCTGGGACGACAATTGTCACATGACATGGTATCTTTGACTGGTGCACTGACTTGTACTCGTTTGCACACCATGTCGGCTTTTACAGGAGTGTGATAGTTAGACTTTTTAGTTGCTTTCCACAAACGGTGCCAAAGATGTGTCATCATCAGGATTGTAATACGAATTCGGAAGCCAAGATTTGTCCATTAGGTCTGAAGTGGGTCCGATCTCCATGCGCTTTTAAACTGAATCCGGTGTTATACAACAGAATATGGTCAAATGATTTGCATAACTCATCCTTGATATATCCTCCGAGGCTCATATCAATATTTTTCTTTGAGGAAAGAAATAGGAGTATGCAAGTAAAAATAATTGTTGGAATAATTTTGTTTGTGGTTTGCACTTTTTTGAAAGCGCCTTAGTATGAGAGTGTGTATACTTTTAAAGTCTTAGAATTTGTCTTTGGTTTGGTTGAACGTCATCCTCCTTTCCTATTGGAAAGGAGGGGTTTTTATAGAAGTTAGTGGGTGGTTGATTTTTCCTATGAACCGTCTAAGAAATTGTCAGATGGATTGGATGTTGCTCAACTGGCGGTTACAACCGGTGCTCGAGATTGTTGAATTAAGATAAGAGAGGAAAATTGCTGCAACTATTGGCGTTGGTTCCATCTTTTTTCAAGGAGCAAACCACTCAGATAAGGCTGACCGGCACATCCACTGATTTGGACCACATAGACCGACTGGGCATCCATATTTTATGGGTCGAATACTTGGACGAACTCTTTTCCTTGAGCCGTCAGTAACATTGCAGCAACATTGCTCATCAAAATAATATATCATTTATCATTTATTTTCATACGTTTATATTAAGGGCATCGAAAGAAGTCCTTCATTTTTATTAATATATTTCTGGATTAATTTTTTTAAGCAGAAAGATAGAATAACGGGACAAAAATTACAGAGAAAAAAACTCATAAGTGAAAGAGGGATGATTTACGTGATGTTATAAAAGAAAAAGATTTTTGGATAAAAATTCCCTAATTTACTATTGTCACATTTTCTATATTCTATTCATTCAGTGTTTTAATTATAATATTTAGTTTAAAAAAACTATTTACTTAATTTTTTTTAATATTGAATCTCATTCCTTACATTCCATCAAAAAACAATTATCAATTACATATCCTAAAAAAAATATATCAACCCCAAATCTGTGAGTCACCGTCTTTACATTGACGATTTTAGATTATTTATTTTAACTAATTGCTTCCTTTAATTTGGTAGAAATTAAAACCATAACGTGTCATTTTGATATAAATCATCCTTTAATTTAAACTAAATTGGTTTGTATTTAGTCATAATTTTTTCAATTACCAAAAAAAAACACCTTCCTTTCAATTTAATTTAAAATGGTGGGGCCACATTAATTTTTATATTACAATGTCCAAATTATGCTTCATAACGAATGGTTTGAACAAACGTATGCGTGAGCTTGTCACACTTACATTTAGATGTTTGTTAAATTATCTGTTTAGGTATATAACATATTAAGTAAAATGCACTAAGATAAAGCATTTAAAATAACAAATCGAAAATCATAGAAAACGACATTTTATCAAAATAAAATTATATATATATTTTTAATTTGGGATAGCCAGAAACCTCTTTCCTTTATGATAATTGATATACAAAATTAAAACAAATAACATCTAATCGATAACATCCTTGAAAGAGAGATGTCCTGAACCACTAGACGATGGGGGCATACGTGTCCGACTGCCATCATACTCATAGTATGAGTAGTTTTAAAAAAATTGTCAATATAATCGAATAGTATGATTAGATCCGAAGGATCTTTCCGACTTTCATGATTCCAGAGAGTTTTTTGATTCGTCATTCCTTTTTATGAATCCTTCAGTCTAACCACTATTCGATTCGATACAATAATTAGAGGACCCTCACATCACACGTAACATCATGAAGGTGACATCAACATATTGTCAGAATTATCGAATTTAATGTTGATGATTTTTTATGGTATAAAATTTATATTTTTAATGATAATTAATTATCACAGAAAATATGATCAATTTATTTATATTTTTGCATATAATGTGCACTTATGTACATACTATATTTTTAATATGTAGTACCGAAATCTCTTTATACCTGATTAGTTCAATTTTATAGATATATTATTGAGAAATTTATTTTCTCATTAATAATGAAAATTGATGGGGACGGCAGAAACAAACCGGACAAACAGTAGGATAACAACACAAAGGTCCACAAACCGGATTAACAGTGGGGTAACAGCACGAAGGTCCACAGACTAACAGCGGACCCAGAGGGCGACCGACTCACGGGCCTAAGGAGTGGTCAATGCTTACATTGACCGAAACAGCATCCCAGCCGGCTAGGATAGCCCAAGTCGACCTCGGCCTAATCAGGACGGCCCATAGTCCTCTTCCAGCGCACTGAGATTACTTGCCTTAACCAATTCAACACCTCGAATATTATCCTCAATCGCAATCTTTCTCCAAAATGGTAACTCCAACTCAACAGATTACCCCAAACGATAACTCCAACTCAGCAGATTACTCCAAACGATAACTCCAACTCAGCGGAAATCTCCTAATGGCAACTCCTATATCCGCTGCATTCAGTATCTCTTCGAAGAAGAAATGATCATTTTAACTGATTACGATTACTATAATCAGTGCCTACGATCCACGTGCCCAGCCGTCAAATCCGCACAAACAGCTGGCGACCAGTATTGGCAGCCAAGTAGGGTTGAGTTGGTCCAAATGTTATAAAAACGTTTGGAGACAAACTTCAAAGGGCACACTCAGACACATTTAGACACATATGCCTATACTCAGGCTCATACTCAAGAGCTTATAAAAGACAATGCACTGCCCAAAAATCTTCTTAAGAACTCTTCCATAATTCTTGTTTCCTCAATATCAAAGCGGCTTCTTCCTTCACCACTTGCGCTTCGGCATCAGAGTGAAAAAGCCAGAGGAAGAAGCACCCAACTAGGAAGGTACAATGCTCGGACAACCTCGAAGCCCAAGCACCTTCGAGCGATGGGGCTTAATCATGTTTGAAGGGCCGATTTAGTCGCATGACACTAGACGAGAGCACGGAGCAACAAAACCCTTATTACGCATGCAATGATCAAAGGCCCCTAGCCTGAGAGGGAGCCTCATGCAACGTCTAGCCGACCAACAACAACAGTCGACTGGCCTCGCGTCGTTCACTGAACCACTCAAAATTGAGGACCTACTTCAACGTAAAAAGGGCTGCAGTCTCCCATCGAGTGGAAGGGCAAGTGAAAAAAATATGACAACACATATTTAAGGGAGACGCTAGCAGACACTCTGCGAATCTGAGACGATCATTGTTTACAATGGAGATCTGGACACAACTGCTCCCCCAGAAGTTCAAGATGAAGGCCCTAGAACCCAATGATAGAAGCACCAATCCGATGGACTACCTAGACTGTTTCCGTACCCTATTGAGCTTCCAGGGCCTGGGCGAAACCACTATATACATGTGTTTCCACTGACCCTTAAGGGGGACGCCTGGATTTGGCTTTACTACCTGCAGCTGAATTTAATTTGGACGTTTTAGGAGCTTACCAATGAGGTCAACTGAATCTTGACTCAATTCGCCTCCAACCTAAGGGAGGAAATGCAGCCTTGGCACATCAACGGTATCAAGCAAGGACCTAATAAAAGTCTGAGGAGTTTCTTGGCTCGGTTCATTGCAGAAGCTCGACAAATACCCAAATTGACTAATGAGGTGAAACTAAATACCTTCATATCGATTTTGGAGTCGGGCAAGTTTTTTAAACATCTGGCCCATAAGAATCTCCAAAAGTTCTATGAAATCGAAGCCATGGCCCATGCTTACATGATGGACAAAGAGGCTAATGAGGCTAAGCATCTGGAGTGTAGGGATGACCTCCACCAGGGACTGCCAAACGGAAAAAAGAGAAATGGAGACCGTTTCAACTCCCGAGATTCAAGGAAGCAGCCTAGGGAGAGTTGGAGCTCGAAAGGAGTTTAGGCCCCTAAATCTAACTCCTTAGAATGGCTTTCAGACCAACATTCTCATACAGATTTGAAAAGAAAAATTTCTAAAATGGTCAAAGCCGGTTAAGAACTCAGAAGGAAAAAATCAAACAAAATACTGGCATTACCATCGATCTTCGGGTTGCAGTACAGAGGCCTACCAGACTTTGTAAAAAGATATTGAAGAGCTCGTCTGGAGAGGGGCACCTAGCCAAGTTCCTGCAAAATCCGGAGCAAGCGAAAAACGGACAGAGCAACAACAGCCAAGGAATAGAGTCGCAGTAGGAGTAGTCAAGATGGTGGCGGCTAGGACCACCCCTTAAACCACTTCAGGACCGCCTCAAAGAAACCTAGGGTAGAATTTAGGGACGATGTCATTAGTTTTAGTAAGGAAGATATGCCCCATGTAATGACTACCCACTCCTGCACTATGATTGTATTCGTGCTCGTTTCAGATGGTATGGTCGATTACTAGTTGGAATGGGTCTTTATCGATAATAGAAGTTTACATGATTTGCTTTACCTGGATACTTATTTTAAATTTGGGTTAAAAAAGAATCAACTAAAGCCTGTTAAAAGACCCCTCTACACACTGGACAACGAGCCGATACCCGTCCAATGAACCATTCAATTGGAAGTCATTCTAGGAATGTATCCTAGGACGGTATCCCACATACTGATGCTCTTGGTGGTCGACCTGCCTTCGATTTACAACGTCTTCCTAGGCCAGCCCTACCTAACCGCGTTTGGGACCATAACATCAATTACGCACTTAAAGATGAAGTTTCCTATGGCCTGTGGCATTAGAGAAATTTTGGTCGATCAATTAACAGGTCAGATATACTACCACTCCCAAGTCACCCAAGCCATTCTGGACCAGCCGATATAGGACTTTGATCACAAAGACGAAGTGACTCTATAGCAGGCCCAAGCGGGCAAGACGATGAACCTCATTCCCCTGGACCTAGGTGATCTAGAGAGGTGCGTGCAGATAGGGGGTTCACTTGCCGGGTCCCTATGCAACCAACTAATAATTTTTCTCTAGTAGAACTCTGATGTCTTTGCATGGATCCCTATTGACATGTCCGAGATTCCAACTGAGGTAATAATCCATAAATTAGACATTGATCCAAGTCACAAGCCAGTAAGGTAAAAGTGGAAGAACCACTCTATTGAAAAACTCATTACCATTCGGGAGGAGGTGAAGAAATTGCTTAACACTGACTTCATCCGAGAAATTCAGTATTCAAACTGGCTTTCCAACATGGTTCTTGTTAAGAAGAGTAACGAAAAATGGTGAATGTGTGTCGACTTCACTTATGTAAATAAGGTGTCTCCGAAGGATAATTTTTCACTGTCAAGGATCGACTTACTGGTAGATACCACCTCCAAGCATGACCTACTTAGCTTCATGGATGCATGTCCGGGTTACAACTAGATCCGAATGAGTCCAGAGGATAAGGAGCATACTTTCTTTATAACAGATTAGGAAACATACTACTACAAGATTATACCCTTCAGGCTGAAGAATGCGGGCGCTACGTACCAACGGCTTATAAATAAAATATTCGATAACCAAATTGGTTGGAATATAGAGGTGTACGTAGACGACATACTCATCAAAAGTAAAACCATCAACAACCATATTCGTAACCTCAATGAGGCCTTCGAGGTGCTCTAAGTGCACAGGATGAAGTTGAACTCAACCAAATGCGTATTTAAAGTATCTTCAAGAAAATTCTTAGGTTTCATCGTTCCCCGACAGGGGATCAAGGTAAACCCTAAAAAAATAAAGGTGATCATGGAAACGAGCCCGCCGCGGGCTGTGAAGGACATTTAAAAACTGACTAGGAGACTCACAATGCTCTCCCGCTTCCTAGCAAAATCCGAAGACAAATACCTCTCTTTCTTTAAGGCCTTAAGAAGGACAAAAGTGAACGGCTTTCAATAAACGTCTAACTGTCATGCTGCCTTTGAAGAGCTAAAGGAGTACCTTACAAGCCCCCCTCTCCTGACGTCGTTAAAAGAAGGCGAATAGCTATACCTTTACTTGGCAGTTTCAGAGGTGCTGAAAAGCTCAGTTTTGATCCGACAACAATTTGATGTATAGCAGTCGGTCTACTGCATCAACAAGAGTTGATAAGTGTCAAGATTGCTATATGCACGTCGAAAAAATCGCACTGCCACTCGTCTTTTCGACTAGAAAATTGCGGCATTACTTTCAGGCACATAAAATAGTTGTTTTAACCGACCAACCCTTTAAAAAAGTTCTGCATAAGCTCGACATGTCAAGACGGCTAGTCAAATGAGCCATTGAATTGGGTGAGTTCGATGTAGAATTTAATCCATGGTAGGTAATAAAAAGATAGGCCCAGGCGAATTTCATCGTCAAAACCACGACCCCGATTTTAGATACTGATGGTTCTAGCAAATTCGACCACTGGCTGGAGGTGCCGAGCTGGGCCCTCCATGTTAATGGGTCCTCGATGCATATAGGTAGTGGTGCTGGGGTGATCCTGAGGATCCCCAACGGGTTCGAGATGAGGTACTTGTTGAAGTTAGGATTCCCGGTTACCATTAACATTGCCGAATATGAGGCCCTACTCGCTGGATTAAGACTGCCAAAGGAATGCTCGGCGAGGCACATGACCATTTATAGTGATTCGAAGCTGATCGTCAGCCAAGTTTGAGAAAACTTTGAGGTGTCGAGCCCTTTACTCGCAAAATTTCACACTAGAGTAAGGAACATGGCCTAGAAGTTTAACAAGGTTGAGATGGTGCATGTCTTGAGAACGAACAACTGAAAAGCTGACCAGCTAGCGAGGATCGTCACGGCCAAAAGCCCAGAGCAATACTCGAGAGATATGCGAGAGGCCCTAACCTCTCCAAGTATAGAAGAATCCGAGCAAAAAGTGTTACAAGTCTCCGACAGCAAAAGTTGAATGTCACCCCATTGGAGATATATCACAAACGGACCCTGCCATAGAATCCAAATGACGCTAAACGCGTAAAGAAAATGGTTGGTTGGTACTCTATTATGAATGGAAGGCTACACCGCCGATGGTACTCCACCCCGTACTTACAGTGTCTCACATCGAAGGAAGCCAACTATGCGTTAAGCGAGATGCATCTCAACACCTGTGGGTCACATATTAGGGGTAAGAACCATGTCTTAAAAATAATGCGCCAAGGCTACTATTAGCCAACAATGAAGAAAGATGTCATGGATTTCATAAAGAAGTGTGAGAACTGTCAAATCCACGGCAACATGCCCCATCAATCGCTCACAGAGATGAGGACCCTTCATGCTCCTTGGCCATTCGCGCAATGGGGTTTCGTTATACTTGGCCCTTTCCCATTGCATCCGGGTAGATAAAATTCATCATAGTAGGTATTGACTACTTCACGAAGTGAGTCAAAACCTCCCCAATGGCTCGTATCACTGAGCAAAATACCACGTAGTTCGCTTAGCAGAACATCATTTGTAGATTCAGGATTTCTGAGGTCATCGTCATCGATAACGAAACATAATTCATTGTCAAGCACTTTAGCAAATACTGCACAAGTTTGGGCATCCAATTGGTCCACATCTCAGTCGCCTATCTATAAATAAATGGGTAGGTAGAGGTTACCAATCGAACCCTGATGCACGGGTTGAAGATTAAATTAGAAGTCCCGATAAAATAACTTTGAAAACGTAGTCCCGATAAAATAATTAACTAAAATCTCGACCAATCGAATTAACTCTAAAGCTTCCAATTACAAGCTTCTAACCCCAAGATCGTCTCTATCCCGAAATTTCTCAGCAATAGCTTAATTTCTTCTAACTTGTCATAACTTCTACTCTAGAGCTAACAAAACGTAATGGTGAGTCTAAGACCCAACAAGTAAATAAATAATAAAATAACAGAATGTAATAAAACTTCTCAGATATTAATAGCATAATAAGTACATCAGATAAATTAACAATTATTCGAGATTCAATAACCTGTCGTATTCACAACTCAAAGGCCATATAACAACAAATCATTAGAGATGCAAATTGGATTCCATCGAATCCGAGTGTCAATCACGGTATAAGTTCCATCAAACCCATCACAAAAGAGGTCCCATCATTGTGAACCCTCAATCCACACGCCTGCCCACAGCTGGGTAACCGTCGAGGTTTCGATACTCGCAAGTTTGACAAGCAACCCTATAGTCTCATAATACTCGCCAGCCGTAGTGTACAAGTATCGTATCTAATCCTCACACACATACATTCTTGTTATCCCATCGGATAACCTTCACATATTTTGTACTCCTCTGATCCAAGTCCGTTTGGGAACAGAATATTCATATAATCAATAAATCAAACCCAATACCACCTCAGTATGGTATCCATTGATATCTCACAAATCGGTTCACAGGATTATAAGTATCTATCTAAACGACATTAACCTCCGGATTATGAATTCGATAGCGAAAAAGTACAGACTATACTAAGATTCCGTAACCTCCCATTCGACTCGATACCTTACTGTTTTCATACTCTATCCTCAATTTAGTCATAGAGTGTCAATAAATTTACACATGGCAACAAAGTTAACGTGAATAATAATTTATCGGAATTTATCAATAAGATACAAAAATAATCACTTAACCGGCTATTATTAATCTAAACTCACCAAACTTACACATGTACACAACATAGCAACACATTTATAATTATATATATATATACCCTCTGCCAACACACACACACTATTACACGAGACACACCTACTGTGCACAGCCACGTACACACACACAGACACACTGAATACACACTTAACACACAACACACAGCTCCTTACTCACATACCCATACTGCCCAAATGGAAATATACATATAAATACAGACTAAATAAATATACACATATAATCTACAAGCATAGACTGCCATGTACCACCCACACACCGCGGACAGTGCATACCTGTACCGGCACAATGCCGACAGCAAATCGACCAACAGAGCACGAAGCTCTGTTTTTTTGCCCAATTCCGTTTTTATCACAATTTCCACACACATCACTAATTTAATAGCATTTGGAGAGGAATACGATTAATTTAGAGAGAGGATGACGGAACAGTTGCAAATTAACAGAAGAGTTACTTGCAAATGAGAGAGGAGTTTTACTTGCCTGATTGAACAGTGGCGGCTAGGATTAACGGCGACGGCGGCACAAACTGACGACGGCAACTCTGGCACAGCAAGCTTTGTCTGCAGAGGCACGGACCACTTCTCACCCTTTGCGCACATCATTATTTATAATCCCACTATCACCGTCAACTGAGTAAATGAGAGAATCAAATCGATCGAAACGCCTTCAGATTTGGCAACGGAGAATGAGACGGCTGCGTGCGGCATCGGTTGGGGGAAGAGGGAGATGAAACGGAAGAGAGGCGAGGAAAGGAGAGAAAGAGAGAGACTGAGAGACGAGAGGGAGAAAGAAGAGTGAGACATGAAGCGCAGAAGGAAGAATCGAGAAGAAGGGGGTGAGGTGGCGCCACATTATTACC
>JAODPA010099006.1:0-21715 GCA_025585075.1 Nepenthes mirabilis
TATATATATTTGGGAAGATGGAGCCTGGAAATGAGATGTGATTATTCATGATGCTGCTGCCCTAGGGCTGACACGTGGACGGTAAAGATCCACTTAGAAAAACATGGGACATCAACTCATGCTGTCCGTTTCAAACTGCTATTTCGGCGGACCTCTCAGCCGTCAAACAGAACACTGGTTAGTCCCCTTTCCCAACTTCCTCTTCTCCCAAATCTGCGACATCCCTCTATCTCTCTCTCTCTCCAGCGATCAATCGATCAAGAAGGTAGAATTTTCGCTTTCATGTCATCTCTATTCAACTACGTTTTTGATATCATATTTGTTAATTATCTGCAGCTAGGGTTCATTTTTTTTTTTTTTTGGAAAGTGGGTCGAATTGTCTGTTCACTTTCATTTTGATAAGCATTTGTATGTTTGAAGATTTTTGTACGGGTGGATGTTAGCGTTCTGCCAAGCAGTTTAATCTACGCATATCATCCTTTCAGAAGGGATTAGTCATCAACGAATAATTTTCGTTGTTTTAGCTAGTGTTTAACGTTTTTGTTTGGTTTGATATGGATAACGACTGTAGAGAATTGTCTATTTTAAGCATGGTTTTTGACCCAACAAAATTATATTTTAGAGTGGCTAAGATTTTCCGACTTCCATGTTCTTTTCCTCATTGAAAAGATGAAATTAAACGGTGTTTATGTTTGAAGATTCAGGTGCGTGCGTAAATTCGGTAACTTTGACTGTTAGTAGCTTCATTGGTACATAGATTAGTTTTCTTTGAGCTTGAATGGCGAATGTTAATCAAAATGAATGATGTTGTCCAGCATTTAATGTTAACGTTCTTTGGTGATAGTGCCCTTTGGAAAGAAAAGGGGAGGAATGAAATACATGTTGATGTACGTCACTGAATTGGAATCAACTATCTCAATGTGAATTTGTAAATTGTTTTCCTATTTTCTATCACCATTTTTATGACAGACAAAACGATCAAATATGAAAATGTATTATCAACATGGTAATCAACTATTTTCCACTGGCATTGACAAATATGGTCTATCCCCCTTTCTGCACCTAACACATTTTATCACAACTATTTGCTCGAGTTCATGCTGTACAACATAAATATCTAGCCACTTTTCTTGTTGGATGAAGCACTCACATTCATGTATATATATATATCGACTGTGGCATTTTAAGGACTCAGAAGCATGGCTCAATCAAAAACTGCAATGAGGAAGCCAATTTTCACAAAGGTCGATCAGCTGCAACCTGAAACTAATGGACACAATCTTACTGTAAAAGTTATTAGTTCAAATATGGTATTGCAGAAGGTGCGGCCAGATGGGGCACAAGCGCGTCCAGCACAAATTGCTGAATGCCTTGTCGGAGATGAAACTGGCACTATTGTATTTACTGCCAGGAATGGCCAAGGTACCTGTTGCATATCTTTTAATTTTCTATGCTGTATTGTTGTATTTTTGAAGAGTTAAGGCAAATTAGGCATGAGGATGGAGAAGGTGGATTAAATAAGATGATGGAAATGTTGGGGGCTGGAAATCCTCTTTTATATGTTGTGCTTAGCACTTATGTTGATTAAAAAGCAGTGTGTGACTATGTGCAAGGATAATATTATATACTCGATGAGCTTGGATGGAAACCACATTCCATTGTCTGTGGAGACCACTGTGTCTAGTGTAACAACCCATGGCAAGCATATCTTAGAAATTGAATCATTTCGATGAATGAGAAAAAAAAAAGGCCTTGTACCACCTTTCGGTGTCAAGTGAAACAAACCCTTGTGTCATTTCAATTAATGGAAAAAATATCAAGTTCTTCTACTTTGTAGAGATGGAAAGGGAGATAGAGGCAAGCCTTACAAAGAAAAGTGGGATCGACTTAAAATTTGATGAAATCATAATGGACCAACTAACCTATTTTGTATCGCTATGAAAGCAAGCTGCTCATTTGACTATACGAGCCAAAATAAAACAACCGAAAAAAAGAATAAAGCAGTTAAAAAAATATAATCTAATCTAGGAAATAGGCATTGTATGTTGAGTAATGATCTAGGAGATTAGAGAAGTATCTTGCTTAATACATGCACCCTAAATACTCATTTAGTGACCTACTTAGGTGATTGGTGTTGTACCACGATACTAAGTAGTGAACCAACAAGATTACTCCCTCATATCACATCCGAAGCTAGGTGACCACCACCCTTTATGAAGTTAAATATTTCATGATAAAGCTGCTATACTTCTACTGTTTTTGCTGTATCTAAGGCTGTTCCTAATATATTTCTTCAACCCTGTATCTTTCAATTTACATACATATTTTTCTTTGATGTTATCCTGGTTTCTTAAAATGGTTTGTCGTCTAGTATCGGTTGTTACCAGCTGTGCAAGGAATGCCCTGTTACATTATCCTTTTTTATTATCATTTACTTGGATCTGTTTTGCATATTGCTCTCCCGCTCAGTTAAAAAAATTCCAGCAAGTTTCGAATTTTGTTAGGTTTTATGTCATCTGCTGCCCCTATGCTTTGGTTTTCTGAGTGACATTGCTAAATGACAAAGTGCATTTTTGTAAAGTTCATTTTCGTCAAGTGCTATTGCTAAATGACTGAAATTCAAATTTTCAAACCATGCATATTTAGTCAATTTTGTTAAGTTTGATAGAGGATGTGCCTTGCAAAGCGGTGAAATTGTTTTATTATGACCTGGGAGTCACGGATGCATATGATTCTCCCCGAATCACAATGTTATGGGAGTCTGGTCTGGTATATAGGGCCATTGTTTCTTAATTTTGTTTCATCTCTTTTTACAGTGGACTTGATGATGCCTGATACAACTGTCATTCTACGGAATGCCAAGATTGATATGTTTAAGGGGTCGATGAGGCTCACTGTAGACAAATGGGGACGTATTGAAGTGACCGAACCGAACCGGCTAGCTTTGACATTAAGGAGGATAAAAATCTCTCGCTCGTTGAGTACGAGTTGGTTAATGCGGTTGAGCAGTGACTCTTTGAAATGCTATGTTTTGCAATTTGTGAAGCTTTCTGGTTAGTGATGGATGAAGCTGAGGTTGGAGCCCTGATCTGGAAGGGACATAGAATTCTGGTATTTATGATTTTAACTGTTTAGAATTATAAAAATTATGAATCTGATGTCCTGAAAAATTTCAGTTTCTTCCTCAATTTTCCATAAAATGAGAATTTTATGGATATCTTTGCCTTGGAACAAAATAAATAGAAAGAATTAGGTTTTCCTCTAAAATAATCATAACAGCACTCCTTTTATCCGCCATGTCAACTCCAAAGAGTAAGGAAAAAGTAAAGTTTATATGTTCAGTTTAAGACTCAGAGTGGTCGAGGAGAATCTAGTGCCAGGAGACGTCTCCTTACACAGAGACCATCAAAGGGCATCTAACTGCGAGTAAGATTGCCATGGGTTCAAGGAAGACCCGGAAGGGAGACATGACAATTGGAGAATCTAGCGCCAAGAGACATCTTCTTACACGGAGACTATCAAAGGGCATCTAATTGCGAGTAAAATTGCCATGGATTCGCGGAAGACCCGGAAGGGAGATATGACAATCAATGGAGATGAATACTCCCAAAGACCTCAAGACTAGAAGGGTTATACTGTAATGGAGAAGGGAAGGGAGATATGACAGTGGAGACAATACTCGGCAATGCCACAAGACTAGAAGGGTCATGCTGTGATGGAGAAGGGAAGGAAAAGTCTATATTACTGAGAATCCTCAAAGCAATGTTGAGTCTCTCATTTTGAAGGAAAAAAACCCACATGAATGGCTAGGCAAGGTGGCTAGAGTGGATAGAGTAGCAATTTTTCCCTTACAATCTCTCTAATTACAAAAAAGATAAAAAGTAGTAATTACATGGAATAACTAATACCACCCAATCTGTGTTGATGTTTTATATTGAGTAATATTTACTCATGCAACTATTCATATTTTATAAAGTTTCAGATTTTAATATTATATTAAATCTACTTTCTTAAAACAAACATTAAAATATATAATTTTAGCTCTATCTATTTCAAATGTGCTCACTTTATTAATATGACAAAAAGAACCCAAGTAAGGATTCAGTATTTAACTACTACATTTTAATAACAGGGAGAAAAGCCTCAGCTCTTCCGTTTAACATGCTTAGGAGGAGCACCCAGTTGCTCAAGGAGCTCGGCCGATTTGGCGGAGGAATCCTGAGTGCCAGGGCCTGCACGATCCGAACTACATCGATGTTCTATCAAATTTTGCTAATATCAAACACTCCGTTATCGAGCCATGCTGGTACTCTAGTGCCTAGCGACGTTGATGTCTTTAATACCGAGCCATTTGACATGCGGAAGTTTCGATACCGAACCATGCAACACTCCAATGGCACATTAAGCTCGAGAAACACAACATTCTCCATTAATGTCCTGCTTTCACAATTATGGTAAAGAGCCATTGAGAGTGTAATAATCCATGTAAGGTTGTCTAACACCGCATTAGAAAGAGCTATTATTTGGGGAAAGATCTAGAGATTTCCCGGCTCTTGAAGCACAAGATATTTCTGAGTATTTTCTTCGACATTCCTAAAATCATCTACTTCTACTGTTTATATTTTCATTGCATTGAGACTTGTGGCTAGAAAACCGATTGGGTCAGAGCATAAAAACGGAGCAGGATCCTTATTAGATTATCAACTAAGGGAAGGAAGGTGGCCTAAAATTAGAATAAATCAAACCATCTTTTCGATTCCCTGCAGAAATCACAAGACGGCTTTTTGCAGAATCATGAGTACCTCTAATCGTGTATGATCTTCCAGCCGTGGCAGTGCAACGGCCGACAGCCATGGCAAGGAAAGACATTGCTCTCCCACTGGGAAAATTTTGGTCATGCGGGCAAATGTATATGTTTTGCCCGTCTTCGAGTTTGCTTGCCCTTAGCTTTCCACTTATCATTTCCAGCTGGTCGGTTCTGTTCTCCAATCTCCCTAACCTTGCTCTTCCTGCCAAAAGAAGCAAAAAGAAATATATATATCATGGCAATATAAAGAATTATAGTCATGAAGAGAGGTAAATGGGGTCATTCAGCATATAGGAAACCAGAAATCTCTCTCTCTCTCATGTTGTGTTGTTTCATGCCGCAACACAAGAATATGAAGTTGGTCAGAGCAAATAAATCAGGAATACGACAACAGAGAAATGAAATTCACTGCTTAAATTTACTCTTAAAGGACATCAGAAGAGAACAAGACAAATTGCTTAAACATCAGAATATTGTGGGAGTAAAAGAAAATGGTGCATACTGTCCAAGAGCAACAGCGCAGCTAAAAATTGCTTAAATAAGAAATGAATTGAGATCCAAGTGGTTGGATGCCTTAAGCCATCGGGTGTCCTTGTTATTAGTCATTCATGTTAAGGTTGTTGGATTGAAAGACTCAAGAAAATACAAGTATTATCTTGATTTTAGAAAGATTTTTTTAACTTCACAGAGAATACTGTTTAAGGGTAAGTATCTGTTTTGAGCCAATAAACTTTTTTAGGGCGTCAGATTGAAATTCTATAGCATGGGAGGTTCATGTAGGCCGCTAATCAGTGGGTGTGACAAGACAATAAAAGAGGTTGAGCAAAAATTTTACCGGCTTAAATTAAATAAAGGTATGGCTAAGATAGTTAAAACTTGTCGAATATGCCAACAACCTAAGCATAATAAGCAAAAAACATAGGCCTCTATAGCCTTTTGCTAGTCACCAGTAGTCCTTGACAAGATATGAGCATGAACTTTGTGTTAGGATTCCCGTGTTCTCCCCTACGAAGTATGATTCTATTTTTGTTGTAATGGATCGTTTATCTAAAATAGCCCAATTCATCCCTAAAAGCATGACTTCTGATGCTTCTCTGGGAGCAAATTATATTTTGTTGAGACCATCAAATTATGTGATCAGCCTACAACTATTACATTTAATCAGCATCTTCGTTTTACTAGTCACATTTTGAGAATTATATGGCACATGATTGGCACCAAACTAAACTTTTACACTGCGTAATCCCCAAACAGATGGCCAAGTAAAGGTTATCAACCGGAGTCTAGGCAACTTATTAAGATACACAGTTCTTAAATAACTTAGAGGCTAAAATTTGATTTTTCCCAAAGCCCAACTTACATATAATAGTCAAGTGAATATATTTATATGCATGAGTCCATTTGAGATTTTAATATGTCAGAATTTAAATAAGACCAAAGTGGCACCCACATGGCATCGTTTCTAAATTTTAGGCCCTTGGTACTGATCCAATTAAAATTTTACAATAGGTTGAAATAATGCCTATATAATTGGTATTCTATCCCATATTAGTTTTCCTCAATCTTTCAATGTATTGAGCATAATTGCTTACAATATGTTCCTATCTATGAAATAGTGCAAACACAGGCCTCATGGAAGTGAGTCGCCTATCTATGAAATATGTATACAATATGTTCTTATAATAAATTTCAATTGTTAAAACTAATAATAGAAGATAAATACCAAAAATAATTTAAATAATAATAGTGATATGTTCCTGGATCCAGATTACTGAGCAAATTAGGGAGCCACTTGATTTAACCCGATGGGTTGAACTAAAACGGGTCCGATCTTCATTATTTCGAATCTAAATCTTATACAACACAACTAACAAATAAGATGTCAGATAATGGCGGGACTCATTCCCCATTATATCATTTGACACTTAAGTTAGTAATCTTTCTTAGTTGAATAGAAAGATTGGAAGATAAGAGAGAGTAATGCGTAAATGCATGAATGAGGGGATCAAGTGTTGGCGGAAGACTAGACTCCATTTAGTATACTCGACTAGAGAGCGACTTTAGAATTGGAGGGCAGTGCTCCGTTCAATGCGCTCGGCTAGGGAGCAACTTTGGAATTAGAGGGCAGTGCTCCATTTGGTGCACTCGACTAGAGAACAGCTTTAGAATTGGATGACAATACTCCGTAGAGTACACTCGACTAAGGAGCGGCTTTAGAATTTGAGGGTAGTGCTCCGTATGGTGCAATAGGCTATGGAGAAGCTTAGAGAAAGATACACTCAACGGAGAGTGGCTTAAAGAGAGAGGAGTACTAGGCGGGGAGTGGCTTAGAAAGAGATGTGCACTCAACGAGGAGTGACGCGCTATATAGTAATTGCCGCTTGAGAAGATTTGCTGAGTTACAACTACCATCCTAAGGTGATGCGCAGTCACAGGGTAATATTTTGGAAATATTTGCTTAGCTACCTAAGCAATTATGGTAAGCACTACCAGCCGAACTATGAAGGATGTCGGCTGCTATTGCCCATGTGTCTATGAAGAGGTTAAGCTAAGCAACAGGCTAGACGGATTCAAAGTATACTCATACTTTTCACCGACATGAATTAAGCTCACATATGCAGCAATATGTTCCTTTCCTTCACTAAATTATCATCACCAACCATTGAATCTCCTCTACCAAAATTAAAAAAATTTCCACCAAAGGGCATTATCTACCTAGATTCTTAACAATTACGGAGAGTTTATCTTTATTTTAATTTATATTATTATTATTGTTTTTTTTTTTATGGTATATCACCAACAAACCAGTCACAAACAGTGTATTACAGCTGCTCTGGCCACATAGGAGCCAATTACTAGATAGATTGAACAACTGGGTATGTATTGCCAAACAATCCTCTATAAATGTTTCATAAATGTACCCCTCAGGTCCACAGACCTGTCCCTACGTCTACGCCTCATGTTGTGTTGGCAAGTCCAGGCATCAACAAGTACATTTTCCAACCACTAAAAGGACTGAAGCGAGTCCTAACATGGAATATGGAAATGCAACAGAGTCGAATCTGAGCATTTGATGGACATCAGGAATTTTATTTCCGATGATAATTTATGAAGATATGCTAATGTGATAGTTGGGACAGTTTAATGTATACTACTAGAAATCACTAACAGCTTCATTTCCTTTGTAGGGAAAACTTGGTGTTCAGCTCTCCACCACTGATGGTGTTATCATAGTACGACAAGTCTCTACATATCATCTAAATGAGCTATCCTGTGATTGAGATAAACTCTAGGGTATGTCACAAGGACAACCTAGAGCCTATATGAGGCTGGATGTTGAAAAGACATTATCTAGGGGCTGAAGGGGTCGATAGTCGGGATAACGTTTGGGGTTGAAGTTTAGACGCTCGGGTGCACTTGAGACGGGATATTGTATGTCAATCTAATTTAAATACAAAGAGAGAAGAGAGTGTGCCAAGATGTTGAATAGGCTATCTTGAATTAAGTCATAGAATGATTATAATATTGATAATACAAAACTTATAATTTATCAAGTTTGATAGTAGATGCCTAGGGTAATCTAATTTAAATACAAAGAGAGAAGAGAGTGTGCCAAGATGTTGAATAGGCTATCTTGAATTAAGTCATAGAATGATTATAATATTGATAATACAAAATTTTGAGAAAACAAAAGTTTGAGAAAGAAGAAGAAGAGAATACAAGAGAATAGGAGTATTTTGAGAGGGATTCAAAAACGCTAACGATACGTTTGGTTGTTGGAATGGAATATGGTCAAAATAGAATAGTTATTCCAGGTAATAGAATAGAATGAGAATAGAGTTGGAATTGTTATTCTCATATTTGGTTGTTGGAATAGAATAAGGTGAGAATCAATATTCTATTGTTTGATTTGTTAAATAGTATAAAGAGTAAGGTAAANCCCACCTTATTCCTCATACTATTCTACAAACCAAACAATGGAATACTAATTCCCATCTTATTCTATTCCAACAACCAAATATGAAAATAATAATTCTAACTCTATTTTCATCTTATTCTATTCCCTAAAATAACTATTCTATTCCCACCTAAATCCATTCCAACAACCAAACGTACCGTTAATGGCTATAAGAAATAAATAAAACGTATTATATCATGCATCTTTACAATCTTGATAAATTATAGCCTATGAGATGATAGTTGACTAAGAATGATTTAGTAGTCATTAAGTAAGAGGAATTTCAGATTGTTCCCGAACCTTCATGATTTTGCAAATTAAGTAAACAATAGAATTGTCCGAAGGATTTCTATGGTGTTTTAATTCAATTGATTCATAATCTACAAGGAACAATTCATAATATTATTGAGTTTTTATGAAGTTATCCTTATGATATAAGCATGAGTCTTCAAACATTCATTTTGTAATAACTAGTAAGGGTTGCTGCAAATAAGCAGTTACAACAATATGCAAAACTTAGGGTTTAGAAATATAATTAGATTCTGTAAGTTTTGCAGAGGTGGAAGATGAGGTTAGAATGTCTTTCTAGGTTTGACTAGCATCTTTAAAAGATAAGGGAGGAAAGTCCCTGAGGATGGAGTATTGGTTGGATAATGGGATGGTTCGCTGGGGAACCGCATAGCGGGCTGATTGTTTTGCTAGTGTAGATGGAGCTATATTCTTTTGCTTATCTCTTTTAGGAGCCATGTCCTTGAAGAAATTCTCTTGCTAAAAAATCAACGAGAGAATTTGAAGAACCTTTGATAAATTCAATATGAAAATCAAAAAATGGATAAAATCACTAGCCATTTGGAAAAGATTTCTTTTGAAACTAAATTCTTGACATTTTTTGTGTAAAACATCGTTAGCTACTTTACAATCAGTGCTAATAAAAAACTTTTATTCTATAAATCATCTTGAAATTTGGAGATACATAAAACAATTGATAAAATCTCTTTTTAATGTTTGAATAATTCTTTTGGAGTCCGAGCCACACCCCCAAGTGAAAACATATGATTTGAATGCATGTACTAGACTTTAATCTTTGCTTAGCATATGTTAGAGGCATCTATTTCTACTATAATATATGCATTAGGTTGAGGAATTCCTAAACAATGAAGAAACTGGACTTGTTATTTGAGTTGCTTGACAATCTAAGATTGTTGATCCGTCTAACAAATTGGGTTCTTTTGGAGCCCTTGGTATAAATGTCAGCATATTTGCCTTAATTTTGGAATGAAATCTGCTATATAATTAGGACATCCTAAAAATCGTTGAAATTGACTTTTATCATTAATTTTATTTGAAAATTTATTTGCAGATTCGATTACTCTTTGGATAATCAAATTAATCTGTTTATACATTAACACCATTTGTAATTCTTGAATTTCTCACATCATGACAAGGTTTAGAAAATAAAATTAAATTCACTCTCCTAATACTTGAGTTGATAGTTCTTCCATGATAGCAGTGAATGGGTATATTTGAATAAAGAACAAAGTACCCAATATAACATCTTGTTGTAAATCTTTTACTCATATAAAAATTGATCTAAAATAATGACCTTGATTGCAGATAGCTGCATTTGTAAGTTTATAATTGATATTTAATCTTGAACCACTTGTGATATGTAATTTTTATGTAGTTTTTGGATGATATTTAGTCGGTATTAATCCTTCTTAAATTCATATTTATTACTAAAGTAAATTGATTATACCATTTTTGAAAGTTTATTCTTGTTATTATTTAGCTGCTGGTAATGGAGGCATTATATAAGGTAGGCTATAATACTTTAGACTCAAGTAATAATAATTTTGTGTCTAATTACAATTCAGTAAGCTTTTGATCTTGTATTTGTTTTTTTAATTATATTATTTCTAATTATTTAATCTCTTGTTGCAAGTCTCCTGTGACTACTTGTTTAAACAAAGATTAGGATGGAAATTTTTTAAATATTTTTGTTAAGCTAAATGGTTTTGTCCTTTATATTTTTTGCTACTGGGTTAACAAATTATTCAATATTAAATAATATTGTCTATTTTGTTCTGTAGATCGTTTGTATGGTTTGTGTGATGTTGGATCAGGTTGTGTGTTTATGTGGAACTCAGAGTTTCTCTAAGCCATATCGTTGGCAAAAAGCTCCCATTTGAGTTTTAAATTGTTTATTATCCTCATGAAATCTGGATAGTTTTTTATGTTCTTGGTATAATTGTAATTCTTCCTTTAACAAAGGCAAAGAGTTGCCATATATAAATCAATTAATTTTGTTAGAATTCTTTTTGAAAATAGTGTTGGTAATCCAACAACAAATCCTTCTTTCTAAAAAGATTCAGTGCAGTCTTTTCTTCTAAAAATATGGGTTATGAATAAATCATTATGTCATCTAAAATGTCGAAGAGTTGGGCATCTAAGTTGGGTACAATTATTTTAGAGCTTGTTACTCTTTAGCATTGCCTATAAATGCTAAGTATAAGAATTAATACTTCAACAGCATTTTCTTGCAATTCAAAAGTAATTGTATCATCTTCTCAATAGTTTGAACAGATTCCGTATGATTGAGAATGTAAGTTTTTTGATGCGGGAGAAGGGAATTGTCCCACCAAAATTCAAGTGTACCGGTAAAAATAAATCGGAAAGCTTGGTGATCTAAAATGGTTTGGATAAATTCTCATGGAAAATTCAAGTGTAAGTCATGGATAATAATTCATTCTATTAAATGTTCTAGGAGATTAGGAGTATATTTCCTAGGAAGACTAATTTTACTAATTTCTTGATGATCATATTCTGATGGTTCTTCATTAGTTTGATTGCACAGTTTTTATAAAATTAGGTGGGTTTGAAGAGGAAGGTGTAATTTGTTGTATTTTTTGAGTTAAAGTTTCTAATAAATCATTAGTTCCTTTCTGAGGTAGTTGATTAATTTCATGATAAGGTAGGGTATATGGTCAGCCTAGTGGAGGAGAAATACTTTGTGGAAATCCGCTAGTTGATCAAGTTTTGTTATGGAGTAAATTTCTACTCCGTCTAATTGTTTTAATACGGTATGTAGGGCTTCAAATTGATCATTATTTTGTTCATAAATTTTCTTGATGTCTTCTAAAGGTGCTTCATCAGTAGGATCGCGGTCAGCTCCTTTCTTAAAAGGTGTGGCCATGACTTGGGTGCCATCTATGTTAAGTTTGAGTGATACTAATGATGTGTGCACTACTGATTTGTTTGTTTACTTCTTCTAAAAATGGAGATTTTGGCATAAGCTTATTTCTATCTACATAACGTAAAAACCATTCAAAGTATGGAAGGTCAATTTGGAGTTTGTTCATAGTTTGTTTCCATATATCTCTAAATTCTTCAGTTTGTTTTTTGGTAAAGATTGATTCAAACTGATTATCTAGTGTTATTACATTAATAGACTGCATAACAGATGAGGTAGAACATTGAGGAGATATAAAAACTGTTCCTATATTGTCTTAAAGAGAAACTATTTTTTCCACCAAATAGCAACTACTATGGCTCTATAAGGCTGGACAAAAGATGTTTTTCTAGAATGTTATTTTTTCTCCTCTTTTTTTTTTATCTCCCATTAGTTGGTAAGAAGGACAATTTTTTAAGATAAGCATTTTATTTTCGCAAATCAAGAAGGGAAAGTTAACGACCAGTACCACCTAATCCTCCACATCCACAACCACTAACCACCGAAAAACATCTGGCCATACCACCAAAACTCCATCCATCATAACCGAATCAGTCGTGTTTTTAGGCATTGGAAATTCAGAAGAAAGCGTTCTCTCTCTAGCACAATATTTCCATGGAATATCTTTTTCCATCCAACCAAAAGAAGCTGTTTATTGCAGAATTTTTTCTTTCCCGGTTCCCCTAATGGATCATCAATAAGGCATAGAAACACGTAAGCAACACCCAATTTAGTGAAAAATTACTGATGAATAAGTGACCCCAAAAATAGGAAATTCTAATAGATAAAAACCGAATTAAAAAGAATCAATCTTAGGTACCTTCAGTAACTGGAGGTATTGCTTCAACTGTGGGGTAATAACCAAGGCAGGCATGTCAAACCTTTCCACTTTCCACAACAAACCAAATCAAAAAATTAGCTTTCCCACGCCAAAAGTTCATCAACATAAGAAATCAGCTATGTTGATTGAAACAAACAAAGTGATAGAGCAAAAACAGAATCAAAAGTACACACACCAACTTTTGCCAGCGGCATCTCTGACTTGCTTCCAGAGCAATTTGTTGAGCTTTCTGGGATTGTTGGGTGGAATGTACAACCCAAAAATGAGCTCTGACGTAGGCATATACAGAGGACTGTTTTCATAGGTTTTATCAGACAGAAGAAGAGTCTAATTTTGTTGTATTCGAGAGGGATGCCGATTTGGGATCCCATGTCAAGCCGATCACCGGTTTGCTTTCTAGAATTCTTGAAAATCAACCTCAAATTTCAACCAAATTTAGTACCCGAATATTTTTGCCGACAAGATTTGGTAGGCGAGGATGTAATGCGGTTTAGGGTTTTCGGTTGGTGCTTTACAAAGAGAGATGGGAGCAAACTAAGAGGGATGTAACCCAGAGCAGTCCAGGGGCGCTGAAATGCAACCATTGGATTTAATCCAACAGTTGTCATTTTTATTATATTAAAAAAATATTTTATGAAAAAAAACAGATGAATGCTCCACAGTTATTGGATGAAAATAGCATCCAATGGCTGCGAAGCAGCTAGATTACGATTTATTTTGTCCGTCTCCATTTTTCCTATCAGCAAATCTCAATCTCTTCCTATTCTTTCCTTCATTTTGCTGAGCGGCGCTGGAGCGGCCAAGTCAATGAGAAGCAACGAAGAAGGACAAAACAGTAGAGATGAGGTATTACATTTCGTATTTTTGATTTCTATTTTGTTTCATTTGATTTTTGGTTTTTGGAGCTTCCTTTGAGCTTCATTTGATTTCTCGGTCCATAAATCTCGTTTATTTATTATGGATTTTGAGGTATATTTGATCTTTATTACCTTGATGGTTTGTGAATATGTCAATAATGTTGCGCTGCAGCCGTGTAAGCAGGGAGTAGCGAGATGAATTGTTAAGTCAAATTTCGTAGTCATTTTTTTCCGGCTGTGTAATCGCTGTTTTCGAACAAATTTCGCAGTTATCTTTTGTGTTTTGTGTTTTCGAATAATGTTGCGGTGTAGTCTTGTGTAAACAATGAGCAGTGAAAGGCTCTGTTGTATTGTGTTTTGTGTTTTGAACAGTGTTGTTGAGGGTCTTGTTTCGTTTGGTTTGATGGATATGTGTTTTCAAATAATACAAATTTCATAAATGTTAGTTTCGGTTTGAAATGTATACGTATTGCTCTTGTTTCGAATAATATAATGTTGCTCATTTTCGTTTGCTCTTGTAGTTCTAGAATGGATGAAAACATTCCAAAAATTGACAAGATTTTTGAAAATATGGATGACGCTTGGGAGTATTGAAAGTAGTAAGGTACTAAAATTGAATTTTTAATACAAAAGCATTTAGTGATGAGATATAAAATTGATAAGTTAGTTATATCCAGAACGTTTTGTAGTTTAAGAGAAGGGACGCGTCTACAAGACAAGCGACGGGGTGAAAATGCAAAACAACGATGGGAAATACGTTGTGGCTGTCCTGCTAGGATGAATTGTATCCTTATTAGGGAGACTGGGAAAATAAGTGATAAAAACTTTATTGAATCACACAACCACAAACTCGAACCTCCAAAAATGAGGCACATCCTTAAATCACCAAGAGAATTTTCGGAAGCGCATAGTCATTTAATTGAAATGGCCCATGACGCCGATTTGAAACTATGTCAAACCCACGAGCTAATTGTAGTTGAGACCAGTGGTAGGAGTAATGTGGGTCACACAACAGAGGACCAAAAAACTTTTCTCCGTGGTAGGAGACAACTAGGCGTAAACCTTGCGGAAATCTGGCCCGACCAGGTTTGCAGATCTGCTATATTTGGCAAATTCTGTGAACTCACGTCTAGAGCATTATCCCTTACTTTCCGAGTTCACCTCTTCAAAATATATTTCTGCAGTATGGATCGCAAATCATATATGTTGAATATTTTAAAAGCACGCAAATACAAAATCCCCGAGGTTTTAAACATTCGGCATCCACAATGCACATTTTGTGTATGAAGATCAAATAAAATGCGGTACGAGGTAGATGGATTAGGATGCAGCCATAACACATAAATGGGCTCCTGCCGAGAAAGTATACATATACTCATTATTTTTAACAATTCCACTTGGACTAGCTTGAAATTGTTGGAGAGTTTATTTTTTAGGCTTGAATCATCATTGGACAGTCAATCATTATCAAGTTGGAAATTTTTTGTCACGATTCATACTTAGCACAAAATTTTTTCTATCTCTTCTTCTCAATAACTCTATCGAAATGATGAAAAAAATCACTCACATTAAGATCATATCTCAAACGATTCTTTAGATCGCTGTTAAGACCTTCATTTAGTTGTATACTTCTAATTCCAAACATGAATACATTTTTCATAAAACAGACAGCTCATTTATATCTTAGACAATAAATTCCATCTAACCACAACCTCGCATGACTACCTTCCATTGCGGACATCATGATTGACCAAGTACTCTCAAATTGTATTTCATCATCATAACCGTAAATACATTTACTAAACTCAGAAAGCAATGCCTTATGACTATACAAGCCATAAAATTAAAATAAAGTCATATTTAAATCCAATTATTCATAGAATACATACATTTGAACATTAGTTTTATATTGTATTCCTTAAAAATTTTTAAAATTTTTCTATTTGTCCAAATAGCATTTAGTGTTTGTTTCCCAAACCCTAATTCTAAAAAATTTGGCATTTTCTAGACGTCCCTAGAACTTAATAGAAACCACAAAAAAAAAAAAAAAAACTTTGCAATTTTTTGGGGTAGGAGAGGGAGGGGGGGCATAGTGGAGCTCTATGTTTCTTTTATCCCAGAAAGGTGCTCAAAACTATTAAAAGCTATGTCATGCCTACTGGTGTTCAAATGCTCGTATGAACTCAAAGCAGCTTCCTTTTGTGTTCAACGATGTTTCTGAGCCTTGCAAAGAGTGGGGGAATGGAATAAAGCTGCTATGTTGAAGGTGCCATGGGAAATTGCTCAAAAGTTCATGGGTGACATGGTTTCACAATTTACCTTGTGCAGATACAAGGAATATGGCATGTTAAATTAAACACATAATTGGAGTAAAATCTTGAAAATCAGGACGGACATCAGCTTGCAGCTATGAAATTCTATCAGAGAAGATCATGAGCAATAAGCAACTCCCAGAGCAAATCCTGGAGGATTAAGGTCTTGATTGGCTTTGGCTAGGCAGAATTATACACAAACAGACCTTCAACTGGGGGATATCACTAAAAGGAGATTATGTGTTACTGGATTGAGGTTTAAATGTTAATCCAAGATGGAACCAGAATCAAATTTCATGTGAAGCACAGATTAATTAGCCAAAATCAAAAGCTAGAAACCAGACGTAAAATGGGAGATACATAGAATCAGAAGAGAGTAAATACAGTAGCTACTGCTCTCTTATTAGCTGCCTCAGCACACCACGTAAGGAAAGAGGAATGCAAGGGTTTTCAACAACATAAGACAAGAAACCAATCAATTAAACACAGAATCGGTTTTTCCTTTGGGCTTTTCTTTTTGTCACTAGTTGTTGGGCTGACTAAACCTGGTATTCCCAACTTAATTTGTACATAATTATTTTACTAGGAAGTAATATACTTCTTTTGCTATCCTCCCCACAATAAGAAAAACAATATACATAAGCATGAATAGATCCATGGATATTTTACATCAAGCTACTGGCATGAGGAATAAAATCAAAACCTTCGAACAATATATATATACATAGCACATTCAGATGTAGGGATGACACAAATCAGAAATTGCACGTTATATTCTATCCAGATCTTAAAGCCAGGTGAACATTCTCTTGCTACATAGGAATGAAATAACGAAATGTGCAGTCCTTTAAGGAGTCATTCGGCTCCCCAGAGAGCAGCATAGCATTTTATTTGTGGAAAGCATTTTCTGACTTTTTCAAACATTTGCCATTTTGTGACACTTTCTTACCATTCTTTCTTTATCGCCCAGGGTTTACGAAGCGCTAAGTTGATTTCCACATTTATTTATGCACAACCCTAGGAATGGAAGTTTTGGACAATTCATTCTTTTCATTCGCACTTACAGGACTTGTCATTTCAGAGGGTCAACACATATCTAATATTACTCCAATCCCAACGCCAATTCCCCCTTAGAGTTTGTTTCCTCTTATAGCTTGGTTATACCTTCAAAAACAATCATACGAAAATGTGAAATCAAACAGTTCATCTCCACCCGTAACATTTGTGATGGTCACATCATATCAAATCAAATGATACTAAACTCATCACATGCAATGTTGATGTCTAGGATTTCCTATATTAACTAACATTGTGATTGTGACCGATACTTCCACTTTGGTAAATATCAACGATGTCAAATTGCTATATTTCGAGTAATGCAAATGAAATTGTAGTGACTGACCTCAGTGAAGGGCCAAAAAGGTTCAAAAGAATTGGAATGTAGACATTTACTTGGTTGTACAGTCCAGTTTCTGTGCAGTAGGCCCTTTGAAGAACCCCTTTAGCGTGAAGGGCACAAATTACCCCCAGAGCAGTACCATATCTAGTTGTTGCAAGACTGTTGACAAAGTATAAAAATAACTGCATCAATATTAGAAATTTTATTTGCAAACATACTGCTGAACAGTGACTACTTGTACGTGTGCATGCCAATAGGAGAAGAACTCAATATAAAAAGAATGCACAGAGAAACTGCAAAAAGCAAGCAGACAAAGGACACACCTGCCAATGTTGCAATGAGTCAATATGGATATAGTTTTCAAATCGTTTAGCTTGTTTTGTATAAAACTAGCTCCATAGGACCCAACGGCTCTGTCGGAAGCAACATCATCCTCAAGCATCATCTCCACTGATTCTATGTAGGCTCACATTAACAGCACATATAATTAGCCAAGGCCGGCAGTTGGGAGTTTCAACTCTAATGGCAGATAACTAGCATAGGCCCCTTGCATGCAACTATTGTAGGTTCCCACTATCTACAAAGCAATAGCAACTTGATGGCACAAATAGCTAGAATTTAATGTATACACAGTCTTTGCTTCTGATGAAGAAGCTGCCTTGAATATTATGTCTTTAAGCTTTGTGGCAGCATATGAGAGATTCACAAAAGTTGGTCGGCTGAATAAGAGTCCAGTATTAAATACTTACACATAAGACAATGGCACAAATAGCTCTGACACCTTAATCATAAAAATAGACCTCTAGGTTTAACAACGTCAACAATACTGTGCGCCTGAAACATACCTAAAGGCAAGATATTCAATATATCTTCTAGCCAAGCAAAGAGGCTGCATCATGAGATGTACCATGAAAAGACTCTAAGTTAAATGCTTCTACTGCTAGAGAGAGTGCTGCAGCAATAGCAATTGCAGGTGCCCCACAGACCACCATATCAGTTATGGCATACCTGAAATAAGGGTAAAGAAGTGCTCAAAAGGCAATTGCATTATGCTTATTACTTAGCAACGAAGATAATTTTTTAAAAGAACAAAAAGGAAAACGGGGTGCAAATTTATGTCCATAGTTGACTCAGAATTCAATGCATAAACTCAAGTTTTCAATAAGACTTGAAAAGCATTATATTCAGAAACAATTAACAAAATTTTTTCTGTGTGCCTTTGATTCTTTTGTGTACCCCAAATCCTAATATCATTATGTTTAAACAACTTTAGTATTGAAGTAACATTTGCACTACTTACCAGAAAAAAAAAAAAAAAACAAAAACAAAAAAATGCTATAACCAGTTCAAATTGCTAGACAACCCATATACCCATTCTAATTTGCTAAACAATCCATGTAAAATTGTGAGTGTTTCAATCCCACGTGTGATCTAACAATTATATTGCTTTAGCAATCAACATGATTTGGAAGGAAATTGGTGCAGCATGATTATATCTAATAAACCACCTATGATCATACTGAAGAAAGACTAAGACCCTTTTGTCTGTTTGGGTTCTTATTTAGTTGGTTACTCCTAGCCATTGATACAAATATCGGCTTGTACAATACATATTAACCAATATGTATTAATATTGGGCACCTAAATACCACGACAATATCACAATATGTTTCTATATTAATTGATACAGTCGATATATGGACAAATACAATCCCATTAACTTACGATTTTTAAAAAATTTTTTCCATCTGATATATCCGATACCAATACATATTGTTCAATATATTCAATATCAAAAAGATCACGGCTGATACAAATACCGATATCGATACCAATATTTTCATCCATGCTCCTAATTCTCTTTATCATTATAAACCAATATAGATGCACTTGGGCCCTCCTAAAGGATTAGAATTTTAGGCATTTATTTCTTATATTTGTAATAGGCATGGATCCTTCCTCACAACCCAATCCATCCCAAGCCATCACCACTGTGAGGCATTACCAAGACAGAGATATACCACCAACATTTGTTTGAGGCTACCGCCACTACATTCCATTGTCAGGTGACCTTAACGGTAACTTTTATCTGAACAGGACTACATTCTCATGGGAGTGGTAGCCTTCATGATACAAGCTAAACAACACTACGAATGGAAGTTATGGATAGTTCATTCTTTTCATTCGCACTCACAAGACCTTTCAATTCAGAGGGTCAACACATATCTAATATTATTCCAATCCCAGCGCCAGTTCCTTCCTAGTGTTTGTTTTCTCTTATAACTTGATTATACGTTTGAAAACAATCATACAAAAATGTGAAATCAAATAGTTTATCTGCACCCGTGACATTTATGACAGTTATATAACAACAAATCAAATGACGCTAAACTCATCAGATGCAGAGTTGATAACTAGGATTTCCTATATTAACTAGCATTGTGATTGTGACCAACACCTCTACTCTGGCAAATGACAACCTGCTAAATTGCTATATTTCGAGTAATAAAAATGAAATTGTGGTGACTTACCTTAGTGAAGGGCCAAAAAGGTTCAAAAGAATTGGAATGTAGAAATTTACTCGGTTGTAAGGTTAAGTTTTTGTGCAGTAGGCCCTTTTAGGAACCCCTTTAGCGTGAAAGACACGAATTACCCCCTCAGCAGTACCATATCCAGCTGTCGCAAGACTGTTGAGAAAGCATAAAAGTAACCGCATCAATATTAGAAATTTAATTTGCAAACATACTGCTGAACAGTGACCGCTTGCCTATGTGCACACAAATAGGAGAAGAAGTTCGATGTAAAAAGAATGCACAGAGAAACTGCAGAAAGCAAGCTGACAAATAACACACCTGTCGGTGTTGCAATGAGTCAATATGGATATAGTTGTCAAATGGCTCAGTTTGTTTTATATAAAACTAGCTACATAAGACCCAGCGTAAGCCAACATTAACAGCACATACAGTTAGTCAAGGCTGGCCATTGGAAAGTTTCAACTCTAATGGCAGATGACTAGCATCAAGCACTTGCATGCAACTATTGTGGGTTCCAACTATCTATGATTTGTAAGCATTTAAGTATATGCAAAGCAATAGCAACTTAAGGGAAGAATTCTTTACCTGAAACATTGTCGTTGCTTCAAATGAAGTAGAAGTTGCCTTGAATATTACGTCTTATAAGCTTTGTGACAACATCTGAGGGATTCACATCAGTTGGTCTTCTAAATAAGAGTGCCAGTATTAAACAATTACACATAAGACAATGGCACAACCGACTTCATTCTTCGATAAATATGCATTTAAATTGTTTAAGTGAAATAATAATTCTTAAATTGTCAACTAACAGATAAAAATGTATGAATTTACTTCAAAAAAAGGTTTATATTATCAAAATAACATCGTTTGATATTCTTTTTCTAAAAAATATTCAAAACGACGCTATTTCGATAATTTTTCTAAAAAGTAAATAAAGATAGTTCTATCGATAAAAATGATTCTATATTGATGACTTAAACGGTTAAAATTATAATAATACAATAAAATATGTTAAATGCATCTTAAGATATTAACTGTCCAAGTTGTCTGAATAAAATTATTACCATTAAGAGTATAACTCTTCTAAATCCTTAACCGATAACCCTTAATGATAGATTTAAAAAGAAAAAGAAAAGGCAAAAAAGAAAGAGAGAATTCATACATACCGATTAATTAAGATGACATTCGCTTAGGCACATCCTACAACCGCCACTGCCTACTTTCTCCCTTTTGATAAACCTGGTTTGCTAAGGGGATATTCTCGACAATTGTAATAAGTATGCAACTAAATGTAAATAGGGTTTGAAAATATGCAAATAATTACTCCCTTATTGCATAACTTTCAACAAAATCATCAACTATCCAATCCTACATAGTTCAAAAACAAAGCATAGCAATTATAAAAAGACAATTATTTGTATGAAATCCTTAAGAGAACTTTATAATTGGAGGACTCTAGTGCTCTCTTTTCTCAATACCACATATACATCTCCCCAAGCAAAGTTTAAAATGATATTTTTCCTTGCCTTTTTTTGACAATGACAATTATTAAAACCTAATAACTGTGATCAGTTATAATTTTATAAGAGTTTCAAAGGATATCATCTACAAAATTTCTTAATAACTCACTTAATATTTCCCAAACATTAAAATCTTAATGCATAAATTGTATTAATAATCTAATAATCTTACGACAAGCATTTCAAGAATCGAGTGCATGTATAGATCCATTTCCTATGAATCCATACAAGTAAATACAAAGGAATATTTTAGCCTTA
>JAODPA010099017.1:0-21715 GCA_025585075.1 Nepenthes mirabilis
AAATTATATTTTTCACAAAGAAAATATTAATAATTTCATTCGAGAGACGAGAGGTGGCGAAGTTGCACAAACCTCCGCCACACACAGTTGAGGAGAGGTGTGGCGGTCTTCTCTACTCCGGACTCCGTTAAGCTTAAGCTAATGCAATGTTTGTCTTCCAAAGAATGGCGACCACAGCCACCACTTTCTCTCACTTCTCCCACTCCGTCCGTTCTCTGCCAAAACCCTTTTCTTTTCCTTCCGTAAAACATTTCATCTCAATGGCAACAAAATTTCCAAACACAGAGTGTAGTTCATTTGGTTGTTGCAATACTCAGAGAAGTGGGCTATCTGCTTCTATATCTGCAATTGCCACCACCTCTGAACCAATTGAGACTACTGCTGGTGATGCCGAAGATGAGAAGTTGGGTGATGTTTCTGAGGGTAAAATTGTGCTTCCCACCAACAAGTCTTCCGAGCGGCTCTTGAGGATTCGTCACACCGTAAGTTATCCTTTTATGTACTCTTATAATTACGGATTGTTTTCTAGTTGTGTGATTTTTGAACAACATGTGAGTTTAAGTTTGTCGAGGAGTTGGAAGGTTCAATATTTTAGATGAGATAATGGGCAGGAATTACTATGATTCGGCTCCTGAGAAGACTAGGTCTTTATTTGGGTAAATGAAACGATTTTTGCACACTGTTTGTTTCCTCATATTTACGGGGAAAACTGTATCAAATTATGAGAAGTGATTCAGAACCTATGTTATGTAAACTATTGAATAGTGCAAAACTGGAGATATTTATGTCAGGTAAAACTCTTGAATTGTGCAAAGCTGTTGATATTGTCCAACAAGAATTTTATTGTTATCTTTTAAAATGTGCGAAAGAACTACAATAAATGTCTCCTAGATCTTTGTAGGATCCACTGACAAAATTTAGATGAGGTGTAGAACTTGTTAACCAAACAAAATACATATATTTTTCATAATTTAATCATGGAAATTTTACAAAATTCTACTTTTCTATAGTTTTTCCCATTGTAATTTAAGCCAAAAATTAATTCTAATTTGCTGTGGGATTTATAAAAAGTGAGCACATGGAGGGCAATCCTTTAATGGAAAGCTCTGGGCGGGAATCGGGTTCCTCATCGTCAAAAAGGTAGATTAGCTGCTCGTTACAGATTCTGGGAAACTTAGATATAACAGCCTCGGTCCTGTATTGACTGTCTCCAGCTGGGAATAAAACTTTTTTCCCTTGACAACCAACTGGGCCGGTAACGTCAATTGTTTTTTCCCTATTATTACTTCGCGTTGAGCTCTGGGATCAGGGTATAGAAATATCTTAAAATTAATTTGTAGTGGTAAAAAATCATTATGTTAAAAGGATGTCAACTGCTTTGGAGTGAGAGTTTCTGTAAATGTAGCAATAATGTTAAAGGGCCAATGCCTCATGAAATGGAGACAGTTTTCTAAGCATGTAGTTCTTGAGTTTGAGTCTTCAGATGGCTACACCACCTTTACCTCTTTCATGTGAAGGTGGAGCTTAACAAGGACCCATGTTAATATGGTCTGCGAGTGGAGCATATGTTGCAAGAACTTTTTGCTCTGTATAACATTATGTGTACAGGTGATTTTGTCCCCTTAGTTGTTGGGGTTATTGGCTTTGGCTTTCCTTTGTGCCTTCATCCAAATTTGTTGGTGAACATATCGGCCAATGCCTCTGAAATGGAGACAGTTTTCGAAGCATGTAGTTCTTGAGTCTTGAGAAGGCTACTGTGCCTTTGCCTCTTTCATCAAAGGTGGAGCTTGACAAGGACCAATGCTAATATGGTCTGCGAGTGGATCATATGTTGCAAGGACTCTTTGTTCTGTATAATATTATCTGGGCAGGTGATTTTGAACCCTTACTTGTTGGGGTTACTGGCTTTGGCTTTCCTTTGTGCTTTCATCTGAATTTATTGATGAACATATCTTGCATTGGGTGATTAATTTGGGCTATGGTTCTCTAATTGGAATTGATCAACACAATATTTTCAGGGCATTAGGAATTAAACTATCTATCATAAACTGGATCCTTTTTTATTTAATTTCCTAAGTCACCATATACATTTGTTAATGATCCATTTTTTTTCATGTAATTTTTAGTATCAATTAATGTTACTCATGTTTGCAGTGTGCACATATAATGGCCATGGCTGTTCAAAAGCTCTACCCAGATGCCAAAGTTACAATTGGACCATGGATAGAGAATGGATTTTATTACGACTTCGATATGGAGCCCCTAACAGACAAAGACTTGGGGAGGATTAAGAAGGAGATGGTCAGTTTATAATCAGCTTTTTAACTATTGTTTCATAGGAAACTTCAATAGTTTGGCGAGGTATTTATTAGCTTATGTTTTCATGGTACAGAATTTATTTCTTATATCATCTGTAGGACCGCATAATTGGTCGAAATTTACCACTAATTAGAGAAGAAGTGTCTAGAGAGGAAGCTGAGAAGAGAATAATGTCTCTCAGTGAACCTTACAAACTGGAGATTTTGGACAGTATTAAAGAAGAACCTATTACCATCTATCACATTGGTGAGGCATGTTATCTTGATTTCAAGCCATATTTGCTTTTGCACTGTATTATGATGGTGGCTTTAGTGTGTTTATCATTCATTTTATGACTTGTAAATGCATATTTAGATTTCAAGTTCATGGATATTTTTCAGTCTTTTTTTCTGTCATAAAACCATTGAACTAGTGTTCAAGCATTGGTAAATTGTCCTGTGTGTGCTTTGGTTTTTTATTCATTGGTAGAATTAGCCATTCACTGAAGAGGAAGTCTAAGGTACATTGGTAAGGCTTTGAAAGTCACATGTTCAAACATTGAAATGGCACATCTTTAACGCAAGGGTGGGCTGCTTATCCATATTACACAATGTGGGAACCTGATGAACTGGACTGCACTTTTGTCTCAAAGAGGAACCCATGATATGAGGCTATTGTCATGGCTTTCCTTTGAGCCTTCTCTGACTGTTTTATTTGAGCAGTGATTGTGACCCAATCTGCTATATTTCAAGGCTAACCAGACCATGCTGTATCTGCCCCTTCTAGTGTCTTTGTCAGACTCCCCGCTCCTTTGTCCGCCTGCGCTGTTTTTGCTTGTTTATTTGCATGTTAAATTTGCTGGATTATGTACTAGAACTCATTTGCCTATGTAGGATGTGCCTTATGTTTTGGGTAGCAACATTAAAAGTTGTCAATCTGCAAACAATTTGGGTACCAGTAAACTTTATCTTTTGGTGATAGCACTCTTCCCCCACCCTCCTATCCATGTGCCTGTCCATTTTTACTCTACTGATCTTTTGTAAAGTGCTCACACTTGAGTTTCCACCAAAATTGATGTAGTTCAGACAAACAAATTGAGCTGAATAAATGCTCGTTATTTTATGATTTCACTTTTTACCTCTTGCTTTATACTCCTCAGGTGAGGACTGGTGGGACCTTTGTGCTGGTCCTCATGTTGAATCTACAGGAAATATCAATAGGAAAGCAGTTGAACTTGAATCTGTTGCTGGTGCTTACTGGAGGGGGGATGAGAAAAGACAAATGCTGCAACGGATTTATGGCACTGCATGGGAGAATGAAGAACAACTAAAAGCATATCTCCATTTCAAAGACGAGGCTAAGCGCCGAGATCATAGGCGTCTTGGGCTAGATCTTGATTTGTTCTCCATACAGGTTGCTCTTATTCAAGACCTATGCTAGTTTGTTGAAAATTTAACATTTTTCATTATCTTTATTTGTGCCTACCTATGAAGAGAAACTTACCATTTCCTGATCAAAATAATATCACTTTTTTTTTTTTGTAAGTAATATGATGCAGGTATCCCGTAGATGCTAGAAAGATTTTATTTTATTTTATTTTGATTATTATTTTATTTTCATGTTTTGTAAAATTTTCGGAATTCTTGAAATTTTAAAATTTTAGTAACCCTGNAAACAATGAAGTTAATATCCTTTCCTAAGGACATTAACTTCATTGTTTGAGTTATTGATGAAATTGAATTAATATTGAGAAATTGTTATTCTTCTTCTTTAATCTCTGCTTTTGCCCCTTTACCCTTTTTCTTCTTCTTTCCTTTTCCTATTTTATTATTTTTTTGATGGTAAATATGGTACAAATTTTTCTATTTGTTTGGATGGAAAATAAAACAGCACACTTAGTTAAAATTAAATACTATTAAAGAAAAGTAAAAATATTATCAAAAATAAAAGTGGGATGAATGCACTTGGTTACCAAAAAAGGTTGGTAACCAATTGTAGATGTCCTCTTAAGTTAAATAAACAAATGTTGAATAAATGTGGCAAATACACATTACTTGAAAATATGAGGCTAAGTCTGTCAACTGTCAAGGGTGATCCTTGTATACAAAAAGTTTGGGCCATGTGTGATAGGCCCAATACTCTAACTTGGGCACAAGGCCAAATGCACCAAATAAGTCAACTCCCTCTAATAATGGCCTCACTTGTTTCTCTCTCTCTCTCTCTCTCTCTCTCTCTCTCTTTCTCACACTCTCTCTCTCTTTCTCACTCTCTCTCCTCTCTCAGTGAGCCAACTGGGGTAGACGATGATATGCCTATAATGAAGGGCTCACTCTTCTAATCTAAGGTCTCTCTCCTTCCTCACTCTCTCGCTCTTTGTTTCGCTAATTGAAGAGTCAAAAGTGAGACTTTAAAGGGGGGTTTCGGCTGGATTTTCAATTTGAGGAGCAAGGATGTGCTAGTCAGTGGTTATGGTGGCGATGTTGAGGGTGGATCTGACAATGGTGAGGGGAAGAAGAAGATTTTCCGTCATAACTATGTGCTTCACGTCCACTTTAATTCTTCCTTTTTTTTCAACAACTTTTGCAATATCTTAGCATGGCTATCTAACTTGACTTAGTTGTAACCCTCAAACAAATTTGGACTGGACTAATCAAGTTGCTACTTTAGAAATAAGACCTCGATTGTCAAATGCTAATAATTCTAATGTGTTCTATAATAGGAACAACCGACATAGGCAAGATAATTGAGTATTTTATAGACATGACTACATGCCTCGACGTTGTGATTAAGAGTAGGATTAGGACGAACAACTCTTTGAAAATATCAAATTAAATGCCCTAATTTTTTTTTATAGTTGCTTAGACCAATGGGTTTTTACTCAATGGATTCAAGATATTGATAATTTCTTTAAGTAGTATGGCGTTTCTTAAGATAGAAGATTTTAGCTTGCCAGTCTCAAGTTAAATGGGAATGCTTAACTATTTTAGAAATGTGTTGAGAAGATGTTAGACAACACTAGTCTAAAGTTGAGCTGAGATGGAATGGCATTTTCAGGAGAAATACCTGCCCCGTTAATACAGTATCAATTAAGTAGATTAGTGGAATGCTCTTTTGTAAGGTAACTAATTTGTCAATGAGTTTGTAACTCAATTTGATGGATTTCGAATAAGATGTCACATAATTGAGGTTGTGGTTATGATGTTAAATAAATTCCAGCAAGATCTACATAAGCATCTTAGGAAATAGTTTGTACTAATGGGTGTTACCACTCTAGATCATGCATATAATTTGGTTCAATACTGAGTTGTTACAAGGATATCTTATGGAAAACATGGTGAAAATCATCCCTTAACATAAAATGCCTCAACCCTGAACCTTAAATCTATCTTAGGACATCCCTTATTTATGATTTCCCTTGCAAAAGAAAATAGAGGAAAGAGTATTGAAGCCCAAGAAGAAATCCTCGGGTGCAGTGTTTAATTGTAAAGATTTTGAATATATTTCTTTTAAATATTCTAGTATAGCCTAACTTATTGGAGGGCTAGATGGAATGAATGTGGAACCATTTGAAGCATAAATTTATAACTCAAGCTAGAGGAATTTGATGACTTTGATATTAATGATAAAGACACCTTCTTGGGTTTCATCAGGACTATTTCCTTTAATCTAAGCTTCCATCCATTTTAACTCAGGACACTTTTCCAGAGTGTTGTGTGATATATTTTGACCCAATTCAAATGGATGACTAATGCTGTCATGCTATTTTTCATGTTTACATTAAAGTCAACAAGAAAGCTTGTAAGATCATTGTGGACTGCAGTAATTGTATCGATGTTGTGTCAGCTAATACTGTTTCCCATTTTAGGCTATAAGTTGTCCGACATGCTAATCAGAATAGTATCGTATAGATTGATACATCTTCTATTGTAATTAAAGTTTTGTCTTGCACCTATTCAATTTTTAGAATACAATGATCTTATCTGGTGTGATGTCATTCCACTGTATCTCGATATGTCATTATAAGTCGATCTTGATTGTACAACTTAGATGTAACAATTCATGGTTGTTCTAACTCATGCTCTTTTGCTTACAAGGGCAAGAAAATTCATTTTCATCCGTTGGTCTAAAAACTTATTATTCATAAAAAAGGAAAAGATGTGGTAGGACAAAAGGACTACATATCATTAGCCCCACAAAGTTTGAGCTTACAATCATGGGTAAGTCTCTTGTGCTTGCAGTTGTTGACCTAAAAGTCCTTTCAGACTCACCCACGTTAATATCTGATGACATAAAACATTTACCGCTTTTACGTGACATAAAACATGTCATTGACTTTGTCTCGAGCGTGTTTCTCCCAAGTACACCTTTTTATATAATGAATTTCACTGAACATGCTAGATACCAAAAGCAAGTAGGAGAACTCTTTCATAAAGAATTTGTTTGAGAGAGCATGAGTCCATGTGCAATGCCCACTTTCTTAACACCTAAGGAAGATTGATCGTGGAGAATGTGTATGGATAGTAAAGCTATGAATATGATCACAGTGAAATACCGTTCTTCCATCCCTTAGCTTAATGGCACATTAGATATGATAGCCGGTACTATAATCTTGTCTAAGATCAATTGGAGAGTGATTATCACCAGGTTAGGAGTTTCCTAGGGCATAAGTGGAAGACAACCTTTAAGAGGAAGGCAGTCTTTATGATTGGTTGGTCATACCTTTTAGGCTATTCGACGCCCCCAATACCTTCATGAGAGTCTTGAACTAAGCCTTACAACTTTTTATGGGGTGGTTCCTAATAGTCTATGTTGATAACATTCTTATTTATAATTAGACCAATGAATATCACATAAACCATCTCATGCAATTTGGTACTATCCTCAGAAAAGAGAGTCTATATGCCAATCTTAAGAAGTGTTCCTTTTTTTTCCAGATAGAGTTGACTTTCTTAGTTTTATTGTTTCCTTTAGAGTAGTTTCTGCTAACCCTTTAAAAATTCAGGTGATTGTAGATTGTTCTTAACCAAATCCACCAACGATGTTCAGAGCCTTTATGGTTTAGCTATTTTTTTTATTGTCGATTTATTAAGTGATTTAGTATGATCATGGCTCCTCTCACTTAATGCATGAAGAAATGTGAATTTTATTGATCTCTTGATACTGCTAAAGTTTTTAAGTGTGTTAAAAAGAGGACAACAGTAGCCCTAGTCAAATAATTATTGTCCTGATTTTAGCAAAATATTTCTAGTTTTACAAAGTAGACAGCATAACACCACTAATGGTTTTTGCATTCAAGATGGAGATCTTTTTTGAGCCAATAAGCTATATATTAGAACTCTTGCGTATTCCTAAAAAGTATAATTCTATTTTTGCTATTGTGGATCGTTTTTTCAAAATGGCTCACTTCGTCTCTTATAATATAATATCTGATGCTTCTCAAGTTGCTAAACACTATTTAATGAGATTTTTAAGTTATATAATCTTTCTAAAACTATTGTCTCTAATAGGATGTTCATTTTATCAGTAACTTTTGGAAGATCCTATGGCACATGACTGATAACAAATTAAAAATTTTTACTTCATATCACTCACTGACTAATGGTCAAATTAAATTTGTTAATTGGAATCTAGAAAACTTATTAAAATGTTTGGTTTAAGAAAACTTTAGGAATTGAGATTTGATTCTTCTGACGGTCTAACTTGCATATGAAAGCACCGTTAGTAGATTTGTTTGCATGAATCCATTTGAGGTTGTACATGATTACAAATCTGGAAAACTTTAAAACCTTACCCTCATATCTTTGCATGCTAGTGTAACCATGTCAATTGAAGTGATGCATGCACTACTGCGGCGACCTGCAATAAACTAAGAAACAGATGAGAACAAAGGAGAAGGGGGAAGGAAACAGACGAAGAAGAAGGGGGGAAGGGAGTTCAATAGAGGGAAAGAGGGAAAATCAAGAGAGGCAGAGAGAAAAGATAGGATGAGAGAGAGTGACAGAGAGAGGGAGAAATAAGGGAAATTGTCTTCTGCCTTTTACAGCTACAATAATGGCTAAATATACAATAACGGGAGAAGCCCATGGTCCATGCAAGAAAATCGAAAACAGAAGCACGTGACAAAGAAAACAGAAAGCAAGTAAATGAGAGGGGGCAGAATCGAATAACCGAAAAGAAATATAAAGCACAAGCAGCTCATTATCCATGCAGAATTTGAGAGATCGTTGGGTTGGATGTATGCTTCTTCTAGTAATCGTCCGGTGACTTGAGGACGCTTCATAAATTAGATCAATAGGGCACGTAACATTACCCTTTCTATCAATAGAGCCTTGTCCTCAAGGTTGAACA
This sequence comes from Nepenthes mirabilis, assembly GCA_025585075.1. Classification (NCBI taxonomy): domain Eukaryota; kingdom Viridiplantae; phylum Streptophyta; class Magnoliopsida; order Caryophyllales; family Nepenthaceae; genus Nepenthes; species Nepenthes mirabilis. Next base: position 8,647 of record JAODPA010099017.1, read on the forward strand.
AGGGAAAATCATGGTGAAGTGTTGTTGCTGCCTTCTATATAGTTTCGGCGTCCGATTGAGATTGCCATTGGACAAGTAGGTGGGGAGTCCATTTGGTAGAAGGCCTTTGGAGCTATCTAGAAAATGCTGCCAACCATGTCACTTCCACCAAATGCTCTTCCCACTTCACATGGCCGCTGCTTCCTTCAGCTCAAATGAGGGTGGCGCTCTAGAGGTTCTTCTTCAAGGTTTTTAATAGTCCTCCCGTGACTTTAACTTGCAGTTGTTGTCGCAGGGCTTCAGGAAGCAACGCCATGCTTTTAATGATCAAATCTTGTTCTCCACTGAATTGCTAATCTCATACTATGCAAGTTCTCTTTACTGAGATTGTTCTTTGATATAAAGTTCTGCTCCACTTTCGAAAGTTTCTAATTAACATCCATGTGAATCAGGGAAGAGTTATTATTTGCATCACTTTTGGACAAAGCAGAAGTACTAAAGACCAAAACAATAGAAGAGGCAACGTCAATCATCTTAACAAAAGACTGAAACAATAGAAGAGGCAACGTCAATCATCTTAACAGAATTTGGCTCTTCAGATTCTTTCCTTGCTGGTGGATGCCGATTAGCCAATTGAAAGGCAAGAAGCTCATGGAAGAGACAACCATAATAGTGTTGACTAATCAATGAAGTATTCCCTTCAAGAAGTTCCGCGAGAGTGCTTGCAAAATGCTGTCCTCTTCGAAAATCACAAAAGCTATTTTCAGATTTGAATAATCCTAACTTTTCAATAGACCACAGAGGATTGTAGCACTAGTAACTGCCTCAAAACTAGCAATCCTAGTAACTGCAACCTCAGGTTTCCACTTCCTAATAGTGCCATCGTCAAATCTGATTGCCGTGGGGCTTCTATTACTGTAAGGGCCTCCTTTGAACAGTCGGTGTTTGTTCTCTCAATGGATAAAGAGGTCAGCCACTACCTTGATGGGTGCCGGGTCAAATGTTCAGCAACAAGGGCAAGACGAGGTGACAATATCTTGAGAGCATCCTTAGTAGCTGCATTTCTAAAAGGAAAGACAACAACATTCTTCGCACTAAGTGGAATGTGATGGTTGTTCTCCCAAATCTTGCAGCGAGATCACGGAATCGTCTATTTCCAACAGGGGGCTCAAAGTGGAAGAATGCACTTTCTTTTAGAACACTGGCAAGATAGGCTAGAATTCGACTTTTTTCATCAACTACAACATTGTAATTAAAGGACAGGTCTCATGAGTTGGTAATCTCTCGAATATGATGCAAATCATTAGGCTTTGCAGAAAGGGTACTGTTAAATACTTTCAGCACAGTAGATAACCTAGACAGCTTTCCTAAAGATTTAAGAAGTGAATGCATCTTTCCCTTCATGACATCAACCTCCACAATATAAATCCTTCGTTGGAATGATTGCTCGCACCAATCCTTGGCCACCAGCAAAAAAGTAATAATGGGATCACCAGACACAACACTTTCATCCATACAAATATCTATAACATATTGGCATATCCAACAACACACGTTATCCTCCATGGCGACATCGAGCAAAGACAAAGGGCGCTGGACATCTACTGCTAGGTGTGCCTCAACGCAACCTGCCTGGGATATAAGACCAGCCTCAACACACTTGTAATAGAGGCGAAACCGAAGTCTATTAGCACTCTGTGGAAGTGAAATTCTACAAATGGGGCAAATATCATACCGTTGACTGCACTTCCCACACAAGAATGCCTGTCTGCAAGAGTTCAATATACTTTTTACAGGACAACTGCAGCTCCTCAAATCTTTAGTTTCACAACAATGCTCAACCTTCGCCTCGTTACACAACTCAATCAGATCAACTGATGCTAACTGCCATATTGCATCTTGAACTGATTTTCTGTTGTAATTAGGCTGCAGAAATGATGAAGAAAATCTTGAGGTAGCCACACCATTTATCGATTCCGAGAGCACAATTTCTCCCTCGTCGAGCCTAAGCATTCTGCAACTAATTTGGTCCCTCACTGATGAAGAATTGTTGGAAACACACCAACCAATTTTGTCCCTCAATGGAAGAATGGATTTCTTTTCTAAGAGCTGAAATGTGATGAAGTGGAGAAGTGCAGATGGAGCCGTAATAGAGGCAATTTGTACCATCATCTGGACAGAGCCGTCTTCATCGGTTATCAAACATGAGATCTGGAGTGGTAGGATTGGAGGAGAGGGGTAGTTGGGCCGAGCTGAGTTGGTGTTAGTGGGTGGCTATGTAAGTGATGGACATGGAGAATGGGGTCAACCCGCATCTAGTGTTTCCTCTCCTAATTTTGCCATACCGGTGGCGTCTGGTAACAATACAGGCAGCAATAATAGGAGCTCACGGTAGATTTCTATTTTAGTAGGAGATTTTGGAGGGAAAATGGAGGTAGAAGGAGATTGCAGTGGTACCTCTAGGGTGTGTACTAATTGCTTGGAGGGCGGTGTAGAAATTTGAGCATCCAGGACCATCAGTGTCGTTTGGAAATCGAACGAAAGTAGCGATGTGGAAGTCGGGTGATATAGGTGGTAGTAAGGATAGGGTTTGAGTAGGTTGGGGTAAAATACTAGAGGTGGAAGTCGGTAACTGTGAGGGAGTTGGAAGAATAGGGGAATTTGCGGACGGCAAGGGTTGTCGGTCGATTCGGTTCATGGTATGAGGGATTTCAACGGAATGCCGAATTTGTTCTGTGGGGGAAATAGAGGTGACGATTTGAGCGTCTGGTGACAATGGTAGCTTTCTGGGTAGAGTTTGGATTGGAAGATGACAGTTGGAGAAGTCACAAATGGTGAAGGATTTGGCAGCCATGGGGGGCTCGTTGACGAGAGAGATTGCGGAGTGTTGGATTTGTGCGTTGATGGATGCAACGGTGACAGTAATTGCCGCAATGTTTGCTGTATTTTGCCGAACGGTTGCTGCGATGCCCTTCACTTCCTGTGACATCCTTACAATGGAAGCTTTGAGCACTTTAAGCGCTTGCTCTTCGGTCATCATCTCATTTGTTGGGTCTTAATGAAAGCACTAATGATGCATGCACTACTGTGGTGACTTGCAATAAACAAATAAACGAACGAGAACAAAGAAGGGGGAAGGAAATAGATGAAGAAGAAGGGGGGAGGGGAGTTCAGTAGAGGGAAAATCAAGAGAGGTAGAGAGAAAAAACATGACAAGAGGGAGTGATAGAGAGAGGGAGAAATAAGGGAAATTGTCTTCTGCCTTCTACGGCTACAATAATGGCTAAATATACAATAACGGGAAAAGCCCATGGTCCACGCAAGAAAACAAAAAACAGAAGCACTTGACAAGGAAAATAGAAAGCAGGTAAAAGGAAGTGGTAGAACCGAATAACTGAAAAGAAGTATAAAGCACAAGCAGCTCATTATCTGTGCGGAATTTGAGAGGTCGTTGAGTTGGACGTGTGCTTCTTCTAGTAATCGTCGAGTGACTTGAGGACGCTTTATAAATTGGATCAATAAGGCACGTAACATGAAGATTTTGCACAACACCTTTATAACTTATATATCGAGATTAATAAACAATTAAAAACAAATAATTCAATATATAAACTTTGAGTTGATCTACATCAAAGACAGGTTAAATTTAAATTTGGAATCTATGTCATGATTTAGATTAAACAAGGGTGGTGCCCTTTTGACCCATCTCTAAATTGCAAGTATATGATGCTTGTCCATTTAAAATTATACAACCGGTTGAACTAAATGCGTAGTTATAATATTCTATAATATTCAAGATATTTTGATTATTGGCCAATCACGTTAATAAGTTATGAATGCACATTAATAAATTATGAATGCTTTATGTGCTATTCAAAAATATGTGAACTTAGAAATATTAACTCAATTGTTTGTTAGTGCAAAATAAGTTATGATCAATTCATAAAGGAGGGTTTAACCATGTGCAATTAATAAGTGAAAAAGAAAGCCCTAATTTTCTTAATCAATTAAATGGTGAGGCTTACCTAGTGAGACTTGGGGGGAATCATGATAGGTGATCATTAAGGCCTAATAGTATAATTAGGGAGTCATATAAGGCCTAGGTGGCCTATTTTACGCAAGGAAAAGAAGAACATAGGATGCTTTTTAGTCTCTTTCACATAATGAGGTGGATTAATATTACTTAAGGTGGTGCTAAATAGGAGAATTATGCTAATGAAGTTACATTTTGAAGAGGTGGCCAAGTAAGGTGAAGGGTTGGATGTATGTGACCACATTATCGTGCCTTTTTCAATTGAGAGGGATTATTAATACCTTGGGGGATTAAGCCTTAAAATTACCACTCATTTTACTTGGAAGAAACTGAGTGGGAGGAGAAGAAAGATTTTGGAGGCGAAAGCAAGGAAGAAGGAGAAGAGAAGTAAGATGTCAAATTATCCAAGTAGATTAATTCTTTCTTAGAGATCTAAATTCATCTATAGTTTACAAGAGTTATGTAAAATCATTCTTTCTTACATGACATTGTAGAGGAATATTTTGTGAGGGTTTTGGCCATGGGGGATAAAGCATGATAAAGAAATTGTTAGTATGTTAATGATGAATTATGGTGCTAGTGGTGTAGATCTATATAATTGTGAAAAGATCTCAAATTTCTTAAATGTACAAATATGATATTCATGAAGCATGTGAAATACTTCAAAACATGCGTAGATCTATGTGTTTTCTCATCTTTTATGATGCTTTGAAATTATATTTTCAAATTAAATGATGAAATTATGAAAATAATAATTATTATGCCAAACCACTAATTATTGCAAAATTAGATTGTAGATTTGTGGTTTTTGTATTTTAACCTTACAAACATGTAAAATATCATGTTTAGAGAGGAAAATATCATGATTGATGAATTACCAAGCCCCTAGCCATTTTTTCAGATGGGGAGTACAATGGTCATTTTGACACAAATTCTCAAAAAATATAAAGATTATTTTGTAGATCTATTTTATCGTGATTAATAGTATAAATATATGTAACTACCTAAAGTACCCCTTGTCATGGGGCAAGTTGAGGGATAAGATGGGAACTCTTGGTGTGATAACATATTGGTATAATTTATACTATATGTTTAATTGTTGGTATTTCTAAGTTTATAGTTGTATAAAATATCCTTAGATCTATAAAATAAGAAGGGTATGGCTAGTCTTAGGGCTAGTCGGATGGTTTTAGAGGTTTTTTAAGGGATCTGAAGGGTATCAATGCACAATAAATGCTAGAAATTAAGTGGAGACTTAAGTAGTGCTTAATGGTAATTACAAGAGGTTGTAATCGGAATTTATTATGGAATTATTCTGGTCATGTGATTAGTTAGGACTTCCATGAAATTAGTGATGTTATTTGGTGCATTAAATGCAAGGAGACACTAATTATTTGAGTGTGAATTAATGTTAAGTAGAGAAATTGTGATGTGGCCTAGTAAATCTAGGGTTGGCCATGACTTATGATGCTCTAGCCGAGCATGGGAAGGGTGATAATTTAGTGTTTAGAACGTTAAATAATACATTTAGGATGTGATTTTATAAAAAGATTGGAATTGACCCTTGGAATTGGGTCAAGTAGAGCAGTTGAAGGACAAAATCGTAATTTGTCACAAAAGGCTGGATTAACTGAGTAGCTTAGGATTATTCCTCATTGTACTTATCCTTGCTTGATTATTTATTTCTTGATCTACACTTCATTCGATTATTGCTATTAATCATATCTTATGGATAAGTAAAAGAGATCATATGAAAACACTACGATTTCGAAAAATATAAAACCCAAAGAACATTAGTATGATCTATAATTATCAATTTTGATTTCATATTTGGTTGTTAAGGTCTATTGACTTAATGGAAGGATTCTTATAACTATATGACAATCGTAGATGATATTGGTGACATTGGCCGAGGGCATTTTGCTTGGACATGTGTGATACTACGAGTGCTAGGGGTTCTCCATGCCATTGGATTGTAGAGTTAAGGCACCTGAGAGAAGTGGTGGTTGTATGTCGAGTAGAAAATGCGAGAAACCTTGTGTGACTCACCCAGTTAATAAGGGTATAAATATATTAGTCTTTGGTTTACTATGATAGAATAAGATTCAAAAAGAGTTTATAGACATCTCGATATTGTGATGAGCTGTGATGGAACCTCTTTTGCTTATGATTCGGAAAAATTCATGTCATGGATGATCTTGGATTCGATGGAATCCAATTGATAGATGATCTATTGGGATCAAGCTACTCTTCTTTCATATTGAAATTTGAGTGTAAACCATATATCTTAGAAACTAATATTATGATCTATATCATCATTTTACATTGTCATGGTTGTATAGAGTTTTTGGGTCTATTGATATAATTGTTTTATTGTATGGATGTGATCTATTTTTTGGACGTATGGTTCATTTTTCATATTTTCTTTCATTCTAGATTAGTATAGGTACGTAATTAATTTGGTTAGGAGGGCTCCTAGCAAAGTAGAGTAGAGGTCGAGGACTTCCTATAAGTTATTTATGCTTAGTTTTTATCTTAAGCATTATTTATGAAATAAAGACGACGTTCATTTCTAATGCTTATCTTTGCTAAGTTTGGAATTATATTGTGATAGACATTTATGGTTTAACTCCTATGTTTGAGGAGTTATTTAATTATGAAATGATATTATTATGATGTTGAGATGTTAAATGGGAGTTAGCGCTACAAACCGGACGATTTGTGGTTATTTTATTGGGAACCGAATCGAGTCATGACATTTTATCTCACTTTGGTTTTTATTATACTTCTAATGTCGAGAACTTAATTTCTTATAAAGATAGTTTTAACCTACCAAGTTATCTATTTATAGTTCCCCCAAATGAGTCGAATAATGAACCCTTACCCACTTTGACACAACTATTAACCCTATTGGCACTCAAAGATAAAACTAATACTATATTATATGAGAAGATTATGTTTATTAGGGATTAAAAGGTTCAATGCTTCCTTATTTATTGAGTTGGACAACCGGATTTAAAATACGCTTGGATTTTTAGAGAAATACTCCAACTACTAGAGCCAGACAGTTTAGATTTCTATTGGAGTTAGCAGTATTAACTATCATCAGGTCCAAGTTCCTCTTACTCGGGAAGGGTTGGTGAAATTATTTCATTTCAGCCACAACTCAAACATGCTTATAGGCATAGGAGGATTGTGGTACCACTTACCTTGTGGTGGAAAAATTAATGACTAGAGCCTTTTTTGATAGGATTAAGTCTTTGCCATCATAGGAGAGTTGATGCGAACATTCCAAATTTACTGGAGAGATTTTATTTTATTTTAATTATTGATTTGTTTGCATGTTTTGTAAAATTTTGAAAATTCATAAAATTTTATAATTTTGATAGAGCTATATTTTTTTTATTATTTTCGTATTTTGAGTCATTTTTAATTAAAAAGTTATGTATTTTCCTTATTAATTTGGGATTAAGGTATCTCTATATAAGGATATTTATTGATAAAATTAAATTGATATTGACAGATTGTAATTCTCCGTTCTTCTTTTTGGTAATTTCTACTTCTCCCCTTTTCCCTTTCTCTTCTTCCTTCCTTTCTCTATTTCCACTTCCCTGCATCACAATAGTAATTCATAAAATAGGACACCAGTGGTTCTTTCTCATTCAGAAACCATGGAGAGAGAAGCCTGCAAATAGTGTTATTAGTTGTGCATCCCCAATGTTACCATGGGGTTCTCGTATCTGACCGGAACATCCACACTATCACCCAGAGTTCTCATAGCTGATCCTAGCATTGTTGTTCCAATTAGCAATTAAGGGTGCATATATCTAGCTCTACTACCAAAACCATTCTATCCATCATAGAGAATTCATTCTATAGTGCACTTGATCTTAGGATTCTTTGACACCTATGATAGAATTGTACATGTGCCCAGCAATCTAATAGGTCTAGAAGTCCGTGATTTCTTCCCAATCTCATACATAGATTGTTGGTGAGAGAAGTGCGGTGAGAGAAGTGCGGTGAGAGTTAACTCTTTCATATGGTAGATGGTGGCAACATCAACGGTTGTTTGGATAGCATGTTACATGGCTTCTTTTCATTTCCCTTTCTTGCTAAATAATAATAATAATAATAATTCGGGAACACCATTTTTCAGCCAAAACCATTAGCAAAGAAAGACTTTGTAATAGCATTCCTCAGTCAAAGTTGAGGCTCTGGTGCCAATATGTTTGGACCACCAAACGCTACTGCTGGAAATACATGCAGTTCATCGAACTTATACTATTGTAAATTAATTGTGGCAGTTATATTTATGTCATTGCTACCATAACTTGTATCTTCTTATTAGACGAACACTGCCTGAGGCATATGGGTTCTTGTCTTTTTTTCTTGCATGGAACTCCTTTTTCCAAGAAAACAAAGCTCTTTTCTTTGGGAATGGAAAATTCTAATTCACATCAGCAGAGCATAGGCAAATGCCCAAATTTTCTAGCAAACGGATATTGCTGAATTGAAGGGGATGAAGATTCCTTCTTGCATACTTATTTTTATTCTTCAGCTTACCTAAAGTGAGAACAATGCTTCAAAATAGCTGTGCACCTATGACACTTGTACACTTCAAGTCGTGGGGTAACTTTGTGAAATATTTTGTAAAGAGACTTATCTAAATCAGGCTTATTTGAGAATGAGGTTGTTATGGTATTTGAGATGGAAACAGAACAGGATTGGAATTTGGAATGTAATTTTTTTGTGGATTGTGGTATACTAGGCATTAGCACATTGCAATGCTTGTGCATGAATTGAAATAAGTGGCAATCCATGTACATGTACTTGGGTGATCAATTAATCTGGCATTCTCTTGTTTAAACACAATTTTGAGAAGTTTTTTTTTGTTCCCTTCCCTTTCCTGTTTAATGGAATATTTGTCTGCAATGAAAACATTGTTTTGTCATAGCGCTCTGGCTTGTTATGCATTTAGATGGAATGCTGAAGTTAATGGTTTAAATTGCAGCTTCTTCATAAATGGAACAAATAGCGAAGGAAAATTGCAATTGTTAGTGTCATAAATTCATGGTTACTATGTTCCAACCCCTGGGCCTTTGCCTATATGGGCCAAATCTGACAGTTGCTCCTGAACGACTGTGACTGAGCTTATATTGCATCTTATCTAAGTACCCATTGTATGTAATTTACATTTTCCTTCGCTTAATGTAAATAGGATGAAGCTGGTGGAGGATTGGTTTTCTGGCATCCGAAGGGTGCCATTATTAGGCACATCATTGAAGATACATGGAAAAGAATACATATGGAACATGGATATGATCTGTTGTACACTCCACATGTGGCAAAGGCAGATTTATGGAGAGTGAGTGGCCACCTGGATTTTTATAGAGAGAATATGTATGACCAAATGAAGGTTGAGGATGAGCTTTACCAACTTCGGCCAATGAATTGTCCATATCACATTTTGGTCTACAAAAGGAAGCTGCATTCTTATCGAGATTTCCCAATCAGGGTTGCTGAGCTAGGAACTGTGTATAGATACGAGTTATCAGGAAGTTTACATGGACTTTTCCGTGTCAGAGGCTTCACCCAGGTATAAGAATGTTGTAGAAAAATCATACAAGAAAAGGAAAATAGGAAGCCAAAATGTTGTAGAACATTTGCTGATGTCTTCCCCCCCCCCCCCATTTTCCTCGACTTGCTAAAGCTTAAGTGATTGATTAATGACAAGACTCAAGTTTATGAAATGGGAAAGAAGTGTGAGAAATAATCATGTGAGAAATACTACTTGTTCACTGCTAATTAGGTTGCACTATCCAAAACACAATCACTGCTCTCTTCTTCCTCTATGGAAATCCCTTCTGGGTTTTTTTTTTTTTGTTTGGAAAAAAAAAGGCGCAGCTGTTTATTTTTCTTGGCGTGTTGTAAACTATTAATTCCTCATTTTTCATAGCTACTTCCTGAAAGAAAAAGGAAATTATCTTCCAACCATGCAAACTTGGGGACAAGGCAGTAAACCCCGCCACGCTGCCTGCCTGCGCCCTTACTCATTGCTTCAGATCAACTACATATTATGGGAACTTCCATGGTAGTGTAATATCATCAAACCCTTGGATTCTTATTGAGAGATTAGTGTGGAATTGGCTTTTTATGAAGGGAATTCACTGGTGAAAATGTGATTTGATTTGACAGTGTATCCTTATCACTTGAAATGCTGAACAACAGCGGAAACAATCTAGTTTCTCTTTCATTTCAATGTTACATGAATGCTATAACAAGGAGCAAAAGATCCTTGTGTATTTGGGCGTGCCTTTCTTCCCCCTCCCTTGTTTTTAACTGAAATTATCTTCTTTATGCGGGAAAAGAAGAAAGGATGAATATTTGAAATTTTGTTGTATATTTTATCACTCTGAAAGCCTAAGTATGTAGTAATAATCAGGTCAATTGAATATTTCAATAAGCTTCTTGTATACATCTCACAGTTGGGCCATTCCATGAGGAATGTTAACTGGGAAAGAATATTTATATTTAAAAAAATAAATCTTGCAGAGAAAACAGATTTTTTGATTTGCTGGTAGTGATATGACTTTTATTATTTCAACAATATTGAGTTTGAACATGGAAAACCCTTGCATTGTTGCAGGATGATGCACACATATTTTGTTTGCAAGATCAAATCAAAGAAGAAATCAGAGCAGTTCTAGATCTTACAGAAAAAATACTTCTTCAATTTGGCTTCCAACAATATGAGGTGAACCTCTCTACAAGGCCAGACAAGGCTGTGGGAAGTGATGATATATGGGAAAAGGCGACTTTTGCCCTTAGAGATGCTTTGCATGATAAAGGATGGAACTATGAAGTTGATGAAGGTGGTGGTGCCTTTTATGGCCCGAAGATCGATCTCAAAATTGAAGATGCTCTTGGAAGGAAGTGGCAGTGCTCAACCATACAAGTGAGTTCTCAATATCTGTCGGTTTTTACATTTTTCTAGTTGTCTCATTACCAACCAGGGATGCAAACAGTGTAACAGATTATAAGTGGGCAAAATCTTATTTGAGTTGTATGAAATGCTTGGAACTAGTATAATTTTGTAAATAAGTTGCATGGAATTCACCAACTGATTACTAAACCATTTTGAGTAAGTGCAGGTTGATTTTAATTTGCCACAACGTTTTGACATTACATATGTTGACTCAAATTCTGAAAAGAAACGGCCTATCATGATCCATCGAGCTGTGCTTGGATCCTTGGAACGTTTCTTTGGAGTTCTTATAGAGCATTATGCTGGGGATTTCCCATTATGGCTCTCCCCAGTGCAAGCTCGAGTACTACCAGTCACTGATGCGCAGGTATCCAATTCCTTGAATATCTGATTTATGAAAGTCTTCTCAAAATGATTTTAGGGATATATTCTGTGGAGGTAACTTAATAGAATTGTGGGTAGGATACACTAACTTTTGAATGCCAAATGGTGAGAAACTTGTGGTTAGGCCACCTTTTTGTCAATCTTTTGTTACCAGGAGGAAATATTTAAAGGTTGATGTTAGATGGACGCCCATTTGACACCTTTGAGACACTTTTGAGTAACGTGGCATCTCAATCATCCATCCACACTGACAGACCCACAAAATAAATGGATAGATGGCAGCACATTACTGTGTCCCAGTAGTGTCCATGAAGCACTCTCATATTTAAAGTGTTCCATTAGGCATACTAACATATGATGTTTTATAATCGTGGTTGCCAGATTCTCCAAACCTTTTCGTATTAAATGCTGTTCTTTATTGTAATCACTTATTTCAAAATTTGAACTTTCCTACTTATCAAATCACATACACCTTAGTCATACTGACAACAAAGCTGTAAGATAGAGACAATAAAAGGGGGATGAAGATTCAGAAACTGAGGTTATAAAAATGTTTAGGCTTTGTTAATGTTTTGCAATTTCTTCTTTTCTGTTTTATGTTGCATCTGGCATGCTTCAGTAGTACGGAAACTAAAAGCTTGCATGGTTCAGTTATGTTTTCTGATATTCAATAATGCTGTGTATGATTCTCGTACAGCTCGCATACTGCTATGAGGTTACTGACAAGCTAAAAGCAAATGGTATCCGTGCTGAAGTTTGCTATGGCGAGCGCCTGCCAAAGCTCATTAGGAATGCTGAGAAGCAGAAAATTCCATTGATGGCAGTTGTGGGCCCAAAGGAAGTCGAAACTCAAACACTTACTGTTAGATCTAGGTTTGGGGGAGAGATGGGCACCATTTCAGCCGATGATTTTGTCAACCGCATTAAGAAGGCTGCTGAAAACAGAACATCCTTCTGAGAAACTTCTCGAAATTGGCTGTGATCATGGAATTCAAGCTGAAATGTTATTTGCTTCATGCATTGCCCATGACAAGGTGACAAAAATGCTTGAATTGATTAGCTGAAATTCTCTTGTTTATGCACCTATCTCGGTGATAAAAATTAGTATTTTTCTTCAAACACGGTTACCCAACATTGCATCTTGTGCTTTGTCCGAGTTTATACAGCTGCCTCAGTTACATTTTTGTCGACACTCAAGACAGCATAAATAGTTGTTCTGCACTTGTGCAAAGTTAATATCCGGTGACTGGAGTGGATTTTGTGGGGCAACGTATTGCCAGTGGCTTTCGGGTCAAGAGGAAAATGCTACTTGTCCTGTCCACACACAATCTACTCAGAAGTCCTCTCTATAAGTTGGTCCCATTGAATGTTTAAAAAAAAATAAAATAATATGAGTTTCTCATGCAGAGAGAATACTCTTTGAGAAACTACAAATTGATATGGTTTTCATTTTCGTTTTGGCCTGAGTGTGCCCCATGCATGCTTATACATCGACTGAGATGACAGCAAAATGCAAGAGAATGATTTTTTGACTCGTGATTGTTATAACATCTCGGTATTTTAATTTGGATTTATTATACTTATGATTTGAAGTGGTCGTTAATAAAAATAGTTATTAAGTTAATTATTATATGCGAGATTAGATTAAATATGTGTTGAGAGCAGATATACTGGAATTATATGGCCGT